>CALNXK010000983.1:0-10000 GCA_942486035.1 Porites lobata | reverse complement strand
CAAATTTTTGGTTTGAAAGGGTTCTTTGTTTTGTGATAGAGAACGATTGAATTTTCAGGCTTTTGCATGATGCGGCATTTAGCTGGCAGCCTGGAAAGCTATTATATGGGTTAAAAACTTTACCGATTTTTTTTAGATTTTGCCGTATCTAAACATTACTTGTCTCTGAATAAATATAACTTTAATAGCTATGAGTTCCTCAAAGTGATGTTTTTGCACTTTTGCATCCCCCAAGAAAACTCAAAGACTTATTTATGTTTCTATTGGTTTCCGGCAGCCATATTTGTGCCCCTCAAACAGACACTAACGTGGCGACTCCATACAAAGCTTTATAAATTTGGGTAAAACGCTTCTTCGAATATCTTGCATATGAAATATCACACAGACCTGGTTCTTGGCAAGGCTTTTTGAATTTAACTTCTTTCATTTCCCAGTTTCTGGACTTTCTGTATTGAATGGTTTGCATTTTTATTTTAGATGGGATGACAATGAAACAGAGAATAATAATTTAGGAAACCACGTGAGATGGCTATTGTGGGTACAAGCTCCCATAAACAATTTTTGGAAAAAGACCTCCAATAGTGGGAAATATGGCCGCCAGTACAATATTAAGTAATAATGCCATTATGTTGTCATGACAACTCCTATGACTATGGGCATGATCCATTCAACCAAACATCAGACCGGTCCGACTGGGAAAGGTGGTCCACCTCAAAAGGTGGACCAGTTTTTTCGAAACTTTTCCGGTTGGACCGAACCGATCCACTGAGTTTTGGACCCAAATTTCCGGAAATTTTGGTTGAATGGATTGCGCCCTACAATGCTGATCATAACAGAATTTTCATTTTCATCTAATACAGCTGTGGTGACTGTAAATGGAAAGTAGTTAATGCTGAAACTTGGGAGGTCAATAATTATTATTATAATTATTATTGCTCCTAATTAAAAACTTCACGTTGCGCAATTAAGCTTGTAAAGACTAATATAAAAATTAGAAAGCTGCCTCTGTAGCCACTAAGCAGGGATTGGAGGTTTAACCCTCCAAAATAAGTGTACAACACATTTATTTACACAACACTGTTAGAAAAGTCGCGTATTTTCTATAAAGGGCCCTAAAGTTCGAATTAATTTCGAATTTTGCTCTGTACTTACCGTCTCTTTTGAAATCCCATGATTTTTGAGATAAACAAATCCAGTTGTGCTAAAAGCTCTGTAAACTTCATTGGCTACTATCCTGATAGCCTGGCCGTTTTCCGACAGAGGATCTTTGTTATCTAGGCTCATTGCACTGAAGTCCACAACAGGAATATCCGTCACTGTAGCCGCCATTTTGTCTTTACTAGATGGACGCGAGGAATCTGGAACGAATAATTGAAGAATGGCTAGTTTCTAGGCCCCCTGGAGTAAGTAAATGAGTATTGTAATATCGAGAAAATGTGCAAAACAGGCGACGTTTAATACCTTTCAAACGATTTTTTATTTGTGCATTGCTTTATTAGTAAATTATTACGTTGAAATTAATGGGTCCAGAGCTAGTATTGTGTGTGCGAATGCGTGTGGAGGAAACGGTTTAAGGTCAAAGAGGACTTTTGAGAAGAACAAATTCTTAAAGAAATTGATCCCATGCTATGGTCATCCTATTACAATACCGAAAAGAGTGCAATGAAATCAACTAGGCTGTCAGGAACATGCATTTATGATAGATACTTGCAGACGTATGAAATTCGTTCGTTTTTCAGTTGCGTGACCATTCCCTTTTCTGTTTATAGGCACGTGTCATTCTTTTGCCCAATAAGAACATACCATGCATGCATATCATCAGGAACACGCAAACGTTTGCTTTTGCTTGTTGTTTTCTAACGTCGTTTTGTGTATCAAGATCGATAGAAAGGTAGGTCAAGGATATCTGCACTGTTCAACCTATTAACCTAAACCTTTCTTTTTTTTTTTTTTTTTTTTTTTTTTTTTTTTTTTGCGACCTATCAGAAGCCCTTGTAATACCATCATTAATTTAAAGGTGTACAATACTCATGATCAAACTCCTAAAACGCATTGCTCTATACTTGGAGTGTTGGATGTCTAGAAGCAATAGGGATTTAGATGTATACTTTTATACAAAAAATCTTGTCTATTCTCGGTAAAACTTGCTTAGCGGATCAATTTTGATATGTACAAACGAATCGATGACAATTTTTACCGATTGTGGCGGCGAGGTCCACCGATCGCAAAAGTTTTGAGTTCCCTTGTGAAGATAAATCTGAACAGTTTAGGTAACTGTACCGTATATAGTCTGTGCTTTTTAAAATAGTCAATACATCTAAAGCCTAGTCAGGACAAGGGTCAAATCTAATGAGTAGAAGGACTACAGAACTGTACACATCATTGGAAACCTTCCCGTGTCGGTGTTTAGATTATTGTTTCGTGATATATCATCCTCGATCCAGGCTAGGTACGTCAACGAGTAAGTATTGCATAATTTTTTACTATTGGTCACATATAATGTGCAGTTCGTAACCACCTTAGTCTCATGTGTCTATCGATGACATGGGTCAAGTTTAACGGTTTTCACCGACGAAGGGTTATACACCCGAAACGTCTGTTTTTGCAACCATTTATGACACTCTGATATTTCTGTATTATCATGGCTTCGCAGCAGACTAATTCAGGTGGCGTACGTGACGAGCCTGGGTTACCTGTGCCCGAAGCCAGCCTCATTTGAGATTTTTGGGTGTATTTATGTCACCGCATTTTGCCCCGAGTGCTTAGTGTGTCACGGAAATCTTTGCAATATCGCCCTAATTTGAAAGTCACAACCGATACCTTAATTTCCGGCAAATTCAGTTTGCTTCAGTTGACACTCTTTACTTTATACAAAAGGCAAAAGATAAATTATAAAGAACAAATACAAACTGTATTAAAAGTATATGTTCTATGACGGACGTCTTAACACTGTCTTAAGCAGAAGTTCTGCACACGTATGCTCTCGAAAACTGTGCCATGAAAGTGACTTCAGTTCTCACGGCAAACCTAAATATTAATTTATTATTATTAGAATTATTATTGTCTTATTCATTTATTTTTACTGATTTATAGGTTCTGCTTTTGTCAACCCTGTGAAGAGTTTAACATGGCGCCCAATCCATCATGTCCAATTCCAGTGGTAGACTTCAATGCAATGAGTCTAGACGTCAAGGATCCCGATCAAAGCAGCCAAGCTGTTAAAGACCTTGCTAAACAAGTGTACCAAGCTTTCAGCACAATTGGATTCGTCTATATTACAAACCATGGAATCCCACAGGAAACGGCAAGTTTATCCTGTTCTTATGACCTGTTGTAAGAACCGTAGAGTGGACGGAATTTATACCTGTTGAACGAAACTTGCAACATTTCGGGGAAACTAGCTCGTTCCTTTACAAGAGTACTAAAAGCGTCCACAGCAGGATTGCCGTCGAGAACATCAGGTTTTATATGCCTTAGCTCTAGCGCTAGATTTTATTATCAAGGCGGGTCTGAATCAAATCTAACTGCAATCTTTGTGTAGGCGACTATTTAGCTAGATCCTTGGTTAAAGTTTGGTAGAATTCTTGGAATATTGGTTGGAATTATTTCTTTTGATCGTCACTCATAGTGTAAATTTGTTGTGGTCGTTTGCTCACCATGTGGGTTACCCCACCTAAGCGGATTACCTCACCTACCTGGGGTCCCCCACCTCCATGTAATCACAAAGGAGTGTAACGTGTTTCATAACCATCCTACTTAAGTAATGATGTGTTGGTTTGTCTCAGTTAGATTACTTGCTTGTTTTACTTTGTTAATGATCCTTGTACCTTGCAGATTGACACCACTTTCGAGACTTATGACAAGTTTTTTAACTTGAACATTGATGTAAAGAGAAAATATACAAAGAAAACTGGAACGACAAAGAATGGCTGGGATGAGCTTGAAAGGGAAAGGTATACCTACTTTATTACATACCTCTACGGAAGAAAATTCTTCCAACCTTTTACTGCAATAAGGAATCCAAAAGGGAAAGACCGTAGTGTCTGCATGCATTTTAGAAATGTCCGATGAGTACAGTGATAGAGGTAGGACTGAATTGTGTGGATTCTCTTTCTGGCCTAGAGCAATAGAACTAGCTAATAACCCGATAAATAGTCAGATCCTCCGCACTATTAAAGTGTCCATACATCTGTAGACGCTCGATTACATGCACTTATTAAATGTTTATTTTAGATGTTACTAATTAAAAGCAAGATAAGAGATTATACAGTGTAGATTTTTTCGTATAAGAGTGAGCACGTTTTTCGAACGATTCAGATATTAGAAGCTCTGTATCCTACGAGACGCAATAATAATAATATAATAATGTACACTTATATAGCGCTTTTCTCTTAGTGATCCAAAGCGCTTTACAATCAGTAGAAAACTTAGAAAACAAATAATTCAAATGCAACATAACAGGATTTAAAACCCCAACTGGCAGGAGGCAACCAGTTGGCTATTTACAGGCGAGGCCGGGGATTTGAACTCGGGACGACCGAGAACAAATCCAGCAAGTGGCCAGAGCGGGACTCGAACCCGGGACCGCCGGATTTCGAGTCTGACGCGCTGACCACTCGGCCACGCTGCATCCTACGAGACGCAGTGAAGCCACGTAGAGTACTATGCTCGTCTCTACGACTAAACTGGTTTTAATTTGTAGTTAATTGTTATTGAATTGTTATTATGATATTTATTTACCCACGAAACACGTTAAAGCGTTTTGAAGAACTCGTGTGCCCGTGCGTTCTAGATTGAAGTGGAATTTGGAAGTTTTGGTTTTTTGAGGAGATGGGAAATCCGGAGTACCAGGAAAAAAAATCTCAGAGCAATGGATACAACCAACAAATCAACCGAATATTATGGGCACCTTTTTACATTTGCTGTTAGAGTGCATTCATTGGAAGGGAGTTTTTCAGTAGAGTGCGCGACGTTAACTAATAGGGAGCTTAAGCAAAGACGTTTTTGAGCAACGGACGTCAACCGGAAGTGAGGACTTTTCCCTTGACGCTATGTAATTTGTATTGCTTAGTTTGTTTACTCCTATAGAGACGATTTGACTGAAAATTTGGGCAAAACCATCGCCCAAAAATGAAAAAGGGCAACTTCCGGTTGACGTGCGTCGCTCAAAAACGTCGTTGCTTAAGCTCCCTATTATGACGTCACCGAAACTTTGTGTCAAATTGCAGCACCAACTTAAAAAGACCTGGAGACCTCAAAGAATCATTTGACTTCAGCGTCCTGGAAGATGAAAACTTTGTAAGTGGTTGTTGCAAATTTATTTCACAATAACATTTACAACAGCACCTTGGAAACTCCGTGAGAAATCGTTTAGGAACACTCGACTGGAACGGGTCCTCCGCTTTTTGCTGAAAACATATCGATAGTTCTGTGGTTGATTTTCTGGCGGAACTTTCTCCTGAAGTTAATCAGAACGGCGGCGAATTTCGTTTTGCAACTAAAACAATGGCACCATATGAAATTGCTAGTAAAGCGGGGTTTGATTTTCGAATGATTACATATAGGAATTTGTACACCGACTCACAAGAGTTAAAAGGAAAACTTAACACGACTTTGGTTTTGGAACGCTTACAAATGAATATGGTGGCAGACGCCACCAATTTTGCCTCAAATGTCATTTTAGTCAAAAGTTACCTCTTCATGAAATGAAAAATACCAAAATGAAATTAGGCAGGGATTGTCAATTATTTCTATCTGGCTCTGATCTGCCGTAAAGAATATATCTAACGTGTAATCAATTGCCACTCCACAGACCTGGCCCAACGAGGAAGTGCCAAACTTTCAAAGCACTGTTCGAACCATTTTTCAGTACATGACAAGCCTTGGTTCAAGAATGCTGTCTGTCATAGCCATTGGCCTTGATCTGGTAAGATCGATTTTATTGTATTATTTTTTTGGGAAGGTAGGATTTACAGATGTGAGCACTGAAATATAATTCCTAAACTCTAAGTAAAAAGCGAAATAATCTTAGATAGTGTGTAAGCCACGTGACTCTCTTAAGCCCCTTGCAAATGGACGCAACATTGTTGGCCAACAACTCCCACCAATGTTGGATGTTACATGTTGCGTCCGTTTGCACACCCCGTTGCATGTTGTTGCGTGTTGTTGGGATTAATTAATGTTGCCCAAAGTTTGAAAGCGATCAAACGTTTAGCTACCGTTTGAACGTAGTTTTATGGTGTGAGATGAGATGTAAATTTTACTCTGCTGAGAGTGCTGTGAAGTGAGAAACTCTAAAAAATCTTTATGATTATAGTCAGAATTTAAACCCAGGGGGGTACTCCGGATTTCAACAAGTGACAGGGATGATCGACTCAGAAATTCGGCATGGTATTTTTGGGGTTTTGTTGGAGGCCCTAGGGATTTGGGAGGGGGGTTTGATTTTTGGCCCCATTCGGTCATCCCTGTCACTTGAAAGCCGAAGTACTCCACCCCCCGGGTAATTTAGGAGGAGGATACATTTGACAAGGAGTCCTGAAATTAATTGCCAGCATAGCGATCAAATCTATCTCTTCCCCTGTTTACCCCATAGGGTGTATTAGTTTGCTCATTAGACTGAGATTGAGTTTCCAACTACCAAAGTAATTTCACAGCCGACTTGTATGAGGCTAGAACTCGCGCCTTTTTCTCAGCCAATCATAAGCACAACCGCAATTTCCTGGGGCTGGTTAGAAAAAAAGTACAATTTCCTCGCGCTCATAATAATGGCCTGTTGCACAAATTTCCTTCGAATTGTTATTGGTTCATTCTTACAAGTTTGCTTGTTTTGTGATTGGCGGTTACTTCAGACAGCTCTTTGTTTTTCCTCAATGCAGGCAATGTTATTTTTCTTCGTATACACAGTTTAAACGGTTTAAAAGCTTCTTTTCTTTTAATTTTGCGCTATCCAGGATCCAGACACGTTTTCCTTTGCTTGGCAAAAGACAGGCACTTCCGAAGGTGGTTCTCAGTTAAGATACAACTATTATCCAATGATATCAGACCTTAGTAAAATCAAGCCGGGTCAGATTCGCTGTGGGGAACACACGGATTATGGTGGGATTACATTGCTGATTCAAGACGATGTTGGTGGACTGGAGGTAAGAACTCAACTGAGAAACCTAATTCTGATACTATCTTAACATTTGTTTAACACTTCCTTTGTCCGGATCATTTTAACTTTACTTCAATATTGCTACTTTTTTAGGCCAATATAGACTAATAACATGTATAACGAACGTTTGATTCAGGTGACCAATGTTGATGGACAGTTTGTACCCGCCAAGCCCATGAAAGGAGCAGTGTTGGTCAATATTGATGACCTGATGCAAAGGTGGACATCAGATCGATACAAGTCTGTGGTGAGTTTAAACAATAAATTATAAACTAACCTCGATCCCTCGATCAAAAAATATGCCACAAGCCATGATTGGTTAATATGTACGTTATAGAAGTAAATTTGAGTACCTAATTCATCCCACCGTGCAGCTCTAACAATCTGAATATCTCCTGAGTATTTTGTTCGGTCATTTATTAAAATAACCGTAACCGATTTGAGTTTTAGAAAAAGTCGGAGAAAATTCTTCAGATCTTTAGAAAGATCTGAAGACACTCATTGAAAGTTAACTTTTAAGCTTCTGTTTCTTTTATTTTGTGAATTATTAGTGCGTTTTAACGATTTTTTTCCTTCCATAAAACAGGTTCATCGAGTGCTGATTCCTGAGGAGGAAATCAAGCGCAGAGTTCCTCGCCGATCGTTGGTTTTGTTTCATGACCCAGATGATGACACGATGGTCACGTGTCTGGATGGATCTAACAAATATCCCCCAACCAGAGCGAGGGATTGGATCTATCATCAACTGCATTCAACTTACAAATATTGAAAAATACGCTTAGGCGATGACATGAACATGACAGCAAGGATAACAATGCCGCAGATCGATAGAATAATCGTTATAATCAACAACATAAATAGCTTGAAAAAAAGAAAACTTCAGCTTCGCTATAGGACAGTCACATGACACGTGATTGCCTTCTATTTAGTACCACTCGGCATTGTAACTGTTACGCTGAGGTAGTTCACAAAATCAACCAATACCTATGTTCCAAGACAATGATTCTACCCGCCTTAGACTGAACCTGTTGCAGTCGTCCAGTGATGGCGAAGAAGTGTACGCAAAAGCGTGATGTACTTGAAGAGTTAATGGTTTGCTGATTAAACCTATTGCTCTTCTGAAATTCTCATTCAAGCGAGGACAGCTTCTTGAATGAACTACCTAGTCTTTGAATACAGCCGTCTCTCCTTGTTCTTTGCCGTTAGGGAAGTTTCGTCCCTAGAGGCTAGGAGCGAGAAAACGGCTCTATTCGCAACTTATATAAATGAATTGACAGTATTGAATTGAATAGTATTGCATTGGTTAAAGATTATCCGGAGGAAGCTAGGTGATATCTTCTCTCCTTCTTGTAGGGTTCATAGTTTAGTGATTAAAATCGAAGAAAGAATCCTTACCTTTTAAAGAATTACTCCAATTGTCTATTTATCAAACTTATTTACTGAAGCGCGAGAAGGGCTGGCTCTCACTCCTCGATACCGCTGTAACAGTTATATTACTCTTATATCCCTCTATGGGAGGAAAAGACACTGAACTAACATGTAGCTTGCAAACGCAATTTATAATGCAGACCAGGGAAATGAAAAAGAGACTCAAATGTGCGGATCGTTGTAAACGGGAGTGACGTCCATAGGAAGCTAAAAGGGGAGTGTAACTGGAAGTTGAACTGTTTAGTTTCCGTCTCACCATAGTTAATTGAGTGGAATGGTTATGACACCCCGTCAGACTCCTTTGTTATATGTTTTTGTGGACCTGAAAGTGCACAACGTTCAAAAGAATTCCTATCATTTTGATTGTATTGACCAATAAAAACGTTGCATTAATTTATTCCGTAACAATTTGCCAACAGAAAACAAAGGATTGTGCACTTTCACGGTACTTCCAACATAAACTGCAGCACTGTTGTTCTTATCATTGATGTTTGCCGCTTTTCATAACCAGTCTCCTCTAATAACTATGGTCTCACTGATCATTCGTCAAATAATTATAGAGGTTATAAAAGGCCACGATGTGCCTACGTGCCTGTGTGCTCGAGGGTTCCCTATCAAAGTTGTGTCACACCGCTGCACACCCTGCGGTCATGAAGGGAAGTGATAATTTTGATGCACCAATCCAATCGTGCACGACAGAAAATGGTCGATTGTCGGTAGAGCTTTCTTTTCGCAGAACGAAACACAGTCCAGTGAATGTAAGCACTATTCGCAGGTTTGCTGTAAAACTATGATTGTTTGCAATACCCTTAATTTTTGTTGGCTGCGTTCCTGATTGACCTGAATACCATTCCGCAATAAATGGAATGACGTTATTTCCCACGCGTCACGACACACTTTCATAACAAATAACCGGATGCCGCCGGAAGACGAAGCACTTGTCAGAAAAGGTGAACAATGGAGCACAGAAGAAACGCTTTTTCCTACTTCCCTAAGAATGAAAGCGGGGAAGTTGTTGAATTTCGTCCCCGTCGGCATAATCTACAGCGCAAGCAATTGACCCACGCTTGTTACATGTAATTGTGTCCTTTTAAAAACACAAGGCAACGTGTCCTGTACACTAACTTTCCTCCGTGTAATTTTTCTCTAGATTTCCAACAACTTGTGATATCAGGTTGCCGCAAAAACAACTCATTACAAGCGAAACTACATAAAACGCGCGTGAAGAGTGAAAGAGAGCTGCTCTCGCCTTAGCCCATACCGCGTGTGTCAAGGTCCCTGCACAGCACACTACTATCCAGGACCCAGTTTTTCGCAGGCCGGTTAGTGCTTAACCCAGGGTTAAATTTACCCTGGTTTCATTTTCTTTTGTTCAAAAGCAGTTCTTGGATAATTTTCTCTGTTATTTTGAAGAGCATC
>CALNXK010000982.1:2500-10000 GCA_942486035.1 Porites lobata | reverse complement strand
GGGAGTCAACTGTAGGTTATATACACCATGTAGCATACATCTAAGTTCCACAAAGATCTAAGGTAACTCAAACCCTTGATAACTCAAAGCTCCTGCTAACTCAAAGTAATTTTTGTTTCCCGAATCCCCTCAGATCATTTCTATACAATTTTACAGCTTGCGTTTAACCCATTCGCTCCTGGAGATTTTCCCGAAAAACGCGTTTTGAAGCTAGTCGAGTGGTTTTCTGGTCACTGTCGTGCTATAAAGAGCTAAAACTTACCACAAACCGGTTTACAGGTCGTACACTTGGCGGCCTTCTGATCCAGATGCAAAATATCAGCTTGCGAAGTTCGGGCATGCGCAGAAAGCAGAAAGTTTTTGGGTTTAAAAGTGACACAGCAGTCTTCACTTTTACTTTTCGCTTTCTCTCCTCCCTTCTTTTTTCGCTTTTCTTGCCTCATTTTTTTTTTCTCTTGCCAGGCATTTAGTAGGCTTCATTTTGGTGGGAAGAGTTTTTAGGAAAGCTTTTAGGATCTTAGGATTAGCTGAAAGGAAAGGTAGGTGGGTAATGGAACAAGATTTTCATGGAGATTTTCAGGTCCTTGTCACATGGTTTTTTGCTTCTTTCTCCGGTGTCCTTGACTGAATTGTGCTCATTCTGGTATGGTTTGAAAGATCTCTTCACTCTGCACACGTGTGCGAAGAAAGTTGTCCTTGACCGTTAAAACTGATGACGTCACAAAGGGTAGAAAGGACCTGGATCCGCACGGGCGGTTCAGGGGCGAATGGGTTAAACAGTGGAAAATTAAACAGTGAAACATTGAATTTCTCATTGATGTATTGTACGGATAGGGTTTTACTAGTGGAGGCTGATGCTACATGTATTTGTCACAAATCTAACCTTGTGAAACAGCTTTACTTCTAAAAACAGTAAGAGGCATGCTCTGTTTTGGCTATGTTTTGTTACGTTACATTCTGTTTTATAATCTACATGTAGAAGTATCTATTAATTATTTTCACTTAAAATTTCTACAATGTGACTAAAATGTAGGGTTGTATAAAATAACGATTCATATTCCTTTCGATTTGATTCACTTTTGATTATTGCCTTTTGATTCTGATTATGGTTTGATTATGTAAAAATTTCTTAATTTTTATGACATACAGTGTAATGCATCATATAAACAACATGCAACCAAGGCTGTACTCTAAGGAAAATTGAAGGGCACCCAGTGCTCTGAACCTGTAAAATCCAGGGTGCCCAGCATATGATTTGTATGAAAAATCTGAGATTTTCTATTCGCCCAGGAACAAAAGTTGGGCACCAGGGGCCACCGGGCTCTGCTAGAGCACGGCCCTGGCAACCCTAAACCCTCAATTTGAGAATAGAAACAGGGATTCATAGTCGATTGGTTGTTCACTGCCATGTTTGAGAACCTGACAAAGAGTATGTCACAAATAGCCTGCTTCTTATTTAGAAGTTCTCAATGGGTGGTTGAAAGACAGCATTTTTACCAGGCAACACAAAATGGCGCATGAACTGCAATTGCCTTTGCTCAATCAAAAATGCACATTTTAAAGAGTTCTGGATTCTGATTTCACAATATAATAACGTACTGAGTGCACCCCGGAAAAGGTACATACATGTACATGTATGCAGCCTAGCCTGAATTTCATCCAATTACTTCGAGTTGTTATTACTCCCTCAGTAACATCTGAATCGACCGGTCGTTTAATGCCGCCCAGTGACGTCACTACTCCTTGACCTTTGCTTTAATTCATGCAAAAAGTAAAACACGATTTTCAAGTGGCAAACCGAGAAATATCATTTGGAAATGTCTGCATGATACAAAATTGCTTTATTTTTTTCGATTGTTATTCATGCTAACGTTCAAACCATCAACTGCATGCAGAACAACTCTGAACCAGTTGTACTGAATTCTATAATCAAACTCGGTCACAATCACGCAATGAAATAAACACACACACAGAACACTTAGTTCAAAAACACAATGATTTGCTTTAATTGAAAAGAAGCTATTTGGTCCTGAACAAAGAAAAAAACAAGGAAACAAGAAAGAAAAGCTAACAGAATTATTACACTTGACAATGAAAATAGCAAGAAGGTCGAATTATGACATTGATCTCAGAAAACTTCGCGTAGACAAAATCACTGGCTGCCGAAACTACAAAGCGGCTCTAAATGAAAAACCTACCGACTCTCCACAATGATTCTTCATTTGCAGTTCAATTTAGCATTCAGATTCGAAGACAAGGACAGTTTTGCTGTTTAAGATAAAGATTAAGCTTATCAAAATGTTTGAACTACACGAAAGAATGCCAGGGATGCGATCCACTGAATATCAAGCGACAATCCTGCTAAATGGTCCCAACTTGGAGGATTGGTCTGCAAAAATTGAACTAAAATCAAAACGAAAAGCAAAGAATCGTAAATCGAACTGAATCGTTATGATCACGATTACAGTAATCGACAATTCAATTAATTGTTACACCTCTACTAAAATGTTCACTGTACAGAAAAAACTGGTTTTTGCCCTTACTTCCGGCTATTTGCTTCGAGCTCCCGATAACTTGACCTACCAAAAACTCAAACTTTTTTCGATATCTTTTGAGGGTTTGAGTTATCAGGGGTCAACTGTACTTAAATCCTGGTACACAGCTGGGGCCCCAGAACAAGGACTTTGGCACTGTTTCACAGACAGACTTAACCAGAGTTTAGTTTCATTGTGATGCAGGCTACACTGTAGGTGTGTAACTGGTATCAGTTAGCCTTTTGGCAAGATCAATGGCACAAATTTACATACTCCCTATCTCACAATTCCAAGGGATGAGCTTACATCTTCTAATAACAGGTGAATTTTACTGCTAGTCTGCAGTCCTCATTCTGCTTTTTGCACCTAGGATGTATTTCCTCTCATTCAGCAGTTTTCACTTGACCCTCATTCTGCACAATACCCCTGGTCCGCAGTCAATCCTGCCCTTGCATTGACCAGTTTTTGAATGCCATTTGTTGCCTGTAATTGCTGAAGAGCAGTACAGTGTAACTAAAAGCCTATTTTTCAAGAGCCCAAAAGAGAAAGTTTAACAGCCCTTAGTTGCACATACACTTATCTACAGGTTCTATCTTGCATAGAACTGAAAGAGTAATACGGGATTTATTTCCGCTTCTGGTTTCACTGTCTGCAAAAAGAAGACTAAATTACTCAATACCAGAGTGCAAAGAAAGTCGTGTCTGACAGCCCGAGGCTAGTGGATTTTGCGATCGGGCGAGTGAATTCTGTGCTTAACTTGCCCGACGGGCAAGTGAAGATTTTTCGGAGAAGTAAAATTACAGAGGTACTGTAAGAAAATATGTTTTAAATTCCTAATAAATTCCTGCAGACTGAAAGTTGCTCTGACGAAGTGAAATCTGCATAAACAAGACGAAGTATCGCATTACATGTCAGACGAGACATATTGAGATCACGCGGAGGAAAAGCAGATATTGAAAAAACGTTGGAGGTAAAAAATTAATGTTGCCCGTGACTAATTCTTACTGATTCAGAGAAAGCTGTTTGTCTAAATTTTGCCTCATAATCATTTGTGAGGAACCTAAAGGTTTTGATCCTGAACTCCTGGAAGGAATTTATTATGGTTTTAGCAAATATTGGTCACGTGTGTTTCAGTGTGGTAAATTCTAAACACTGATACCGTAGGTGTTTGTTGATTAAAATATATAGACCAACCCGTATTGTTTTCACTTTTCACGAAAATCTTTCAGATGAAAAGTTGCCAGAAATGCGCGAAGGGCAAGCTGTAAAATTGACTTTCTTTGCACCCTGAGTACTAAGTATAATGAGGTGGAACAAGCTTAAATTTGGTAGGCAACAGACAAACCAGTGTAGCTTACCTCATTACTGCATTCTCCATCAAAATCTTCTGTCTTGGATGGACTATGTAAGTATAATCAAACACTCCAACTTTCAAATTATGCCTGCACATACGTACATCACGAGGTTTTTGTCTCACATTCTACTGATCGAACTGAGTCTCCAAGGACTGGTTTTGAGTGACGCAATCGATCTCTGAAGCCTAACAATCCGTAACAACTCGTAGAATTCCTTTGGTGCTACCACGAAACAATGAAAACAGATGGATCCCACTTTCAAAATGGACGCCAAAAGAACGAACCTTATAAGCATGCGTGAAAGAAAAAACCGCTGACTTGAAGTCCGTTCTTTTCTAGTTACCATTCTCTCTAGTTTTCTTAGTCTTTTGGCTCAGGCACATGATATGAAGGATTAGCACTGACTGAAATCAATCAAATATCAACAGCTGTTGGTATTCTCTCTCTGAGATTTTTATCACTTTAAATCGAAAGCAAGGGCAACCTTTACATTTAGCTAAAAATGTAAACTAGCGTAAAGCTGCTTTAGCAACTTTGTGGTAGAAGTGCACTATCTTTATATGTGGGAACTGGTACATGGCCAGGAACGATTACTAATCGTACTTGGCACATCTCAACACAGGGGCACCCAGAGGAAAATTTTGAGGAAAAGACCTAAATACAATAACAAAGCATGGATAAAGCTTTCTGAAGCCATTTTAAGAATTTTGGGAGATTTCTGGGAAGAATTTAAATGTTTCCCAAGGCCCACTCCTAGCAAGACTGAAGGAAGAGTTCCCAGACAGCAAAGTGTACCTGCAACCTGCAACCTTACTTACCGGGAACTTTTCCAGCAGACGCATCACCAGACATTACTGGCCACTTTGGGTGTGGTCTAAGGGCAAAATTTAAGGAGAAAAGAAGTTGCTGAAAAATAGCCGAAGCAGCTATTGTAGACATGAAATCCCCTCACATACTCTGAATTGTATTTTTCACAGCAACGCTTTCCTTCAAGGGACACATGATATATTCCACATCTCCCAGCTAGCAAAAAATTGCCTGAAGAACAGACTGATCGTGAGGAACATATTCATTCGATTTCCTGTCAATACTTTCTTATCCCTATCCCGCAGATATCTTGAAATTAGTAGGTATGGCCACAAACGATCATTAATCGTACCTGGCACATTTCAATACTTTCTTAATCCTAGACTGCAGACAAGTTGAAATTGGTAAGTATGGTCAGGAACGATTCAGAGTAGAAGAAGGCACATCTCAATTATACTTTCTTATTCCTAACCTTCATACATGTTGGTATTGATAGAGATTGCCAAGAACGGTTATTAATCGTACTTGAAAATTCAAAATACTTATCCCTAGCCTGCAGACATGTTGGTATTTGTTGGTAGAGTCAAAGACGCTTATTAATGGTACTTGGCACATCTCAATACTTTCATACCCCTAACCTGTACACATGCTGAAATTGGTAGGCATGGTCAGGAACGACTATTAATCTGATTAATAGTACTTGTCAATTCTCAATCTTTTCTTATCTCTAGCCTGCAACTAAAGGACATTGTGAAATTTGTTGGCAGTGTCAATGACGCTTATTAATCGTACTTGGCACATCTCAATATTTTCTTATCCCCCAGCCTGCATACATATTGTTATTGGTAGATATTGTCAAAAAAGCCTTTTAATCATAGTACTTAGGGAAATCTGAATACTTTGTTATCCCAAGCCTGCAGATAAGTTGGTTTGGTTGAGATTGTCAAAAACGCTTAATAATCGAACTTGGGACATCTCAATACTTTCTTATCCCTTGCCTTTGCCAAGTACGATTAATAGGCGATCCTGACCGTACCTACCAATTTAAACATGTCTATAGGCTAGGGATAAGAAAGCATTGAGATGTGCCAAGGACGATTGATAATCGTTCCCATATCTACCTGTTCCAACATATCTGCAGGGAAAGGATAAGAAAGTATCAGGAAGGCCAATTGCAGTTAAGAAGCGTTCTTGACAATGCCTGCCAATTCTCTCATATCTGCAGGCTAGAGATAAGACAGTATTGAGATGTGCCAAGTTCATGTACGATTAATAATAGTTTTTTACCTCAACTTTCCAAGTTAAACATAATTCCAAGATACGGATAGGGAAGTATTGAGAGGTACCAAGTGCGATTAATAATCGTTTTTGACAATCTCTACCAAGTGCTGCATGTCTGCAGGCCAGGGACAAGAAAGTATTGAGATGTGCCAAGTACGATTAACAAGATTTCCTGTGTAAGAAAGTATTAAGATTTACCACGTACGATTGATAAGCGTTCCTGATCATACATTTCAATTTCAACGTGTCCAAAGAAAGAAAGAATTGAGATATACCAAGTACGCTTAATGAGCGTTCTTGCCCATACCTAGCAAATTTCAAAATGTCTCCATGTTAGAAATAAGTGTGAGATGTGCCAAGTACGATTAATAAGCGTTCTTGCCCATACCTTGCAATTTTAACATTTCTGCAAGTTAGGAATAGGAATTCGAAAGTATCGAGCCGTGTGTCAAGGACGATTAATTATCGTTACTGACCATACCTACCAATTTCAACATGTCTACAGGCTAGGGATAAGAAAGTATTGAGATGTGCCGGGTACGATTAAGAAACGTTCCTGATCAAACATTCCAACTTCAACATTTCCAAAGAAAGAAAGTATTGAGATATACCAAGTTCGGTTAATAAGCGTTTCTGACCATATCTGCCAATTTCAGCATGTCTATACCCCTACAGGCTAAGGGTAAGAAAGTATTGAGATGTGCCAAGTACGATTAAGAAGCGCTCCTGACCATACCTACTAATTTCAACATGTCTACTGGCTAGGGATAAAGAATTATTGAGATGTGCCAAGTACAATTAATAAGCGTTCCTGACCATACCTACCAATTTAAAAAGGCTATAGGCTAGGGATAAGAGAGTATTGAGATGTGTCAGGCACGATTAATAAGCGTTCCTGATCATACATTTCAACTTCAACATGTCCAAAGAAAAAGAGTATTAAGATACAGCAAGTACGATTACCACTCGTTTCTAACCATACCTTCCCATTTCAACTTGTCTACTGGCTAGGGATTATAGTGACAGGTGCGATTAATAACCGTTCCTGACCATACATTGCAGTTTTAACATGTCCATAGGCGAGGGATAAGAAAGTATTGAGATGTGTCAAGTACGATTAATACGCGTTCCTGGTCATACCTACCCATTTCAACATGTCTACCGGCTAGGAATAACGAAGTATTTAGATGTGCCAGGTACGATTAATAAGCGTTCCTTATCATACATTCCAACTCAACATATCCAGAGAAATAAAGTATTGAGATGTGCCAAGTACTATTAAGAAGAGCTCCTGACCATACGTACTAATTTCAATACGTCTACACCCTAGGGATAAGAAAGTATTAAGATGTGCCAGGAACGATTAATAAGCGTTCATGATTATACATTTCAATTTCAGCATGTCCACAGGCTAGGGATAAGATAGTATTGAGATGTGTCAAGCACGATTGATAAGCGTTTCTGACCATAAATACCAATTTTAACAGGCCGACAGGCTAGGGATTTGAAAGTATTGAGATGTG
>CALNXK010000981.1:5000-15838 GCA_942486035.1 Porites lobata | reverse complement strand
TACGTTTTTCTTTCAAGTTAACATGGGACAACTTCCTTTTTTTCTCCTTAGTGCACTCAGCTATTGCTCAGCTCAGTGGGTAGAGGAAAACAGTTAAAAGTTCGTAACCACACTCTATTCACTCCCCTTAGTCCCCTACCCGACCCTTGTGCTAACTTTGCATTTAAAGTCAGTGTATTTGGGGTAAAGGACGGCCCATTCCGGCTATTTTTATTAATTTGGGGACTGGAAAGATTTTGAAAACAAATTGCGCGGGCGCAACGGCTGGAAAAACAAATTTCCTGCAGAGCGCAAACTTATGTAAATCCGCTGCAGCATCTTAGTGACATGGATCCTAAGAAGAAAGTCTATATGACAGTGCTCCCACCACTGACGTACGCTTAGGTTAAGGCTTGGCGTGGTATTTGGGTCGTGATACTGAAGAACGTATCCCTATGATTACCCTCCTCCCATCCCCCCCCCCCCTTTCCCATCCTTGTGCTAATTTTGGGCTTTACTTATCCGCTTAATGTTTGATTTCAAAGTGCTTTTTTTTTGACAAAGTGAGCGCTCAACGGTTATATAAGACACTTCAAAAGTCCCAAACTCATTTTCCTGCACATATCTTTGTACAGTTGTAAAGATTTTAATCCAGTGGAGTTTGTCCGCGTAATAAGGTTTGCCGAATTTAAGAAAAAATTTAGGAGCCTCGCACGTGCTAGCTTAACTTATCGGGCGAGCGATCGAAAAGTTCGATTTTAAAAGATCACAGCTCGAAGGCAGTGAGAATTCTATATTTAGAACTTCGTTAGAGGTAAACAAACCGTTAGGTCTATTTGCGTTTGGTAATTATCTGTTTTAAAGATCTCTCTCGATGGCAACTCTCAAAACAGTTTTACGTGCTCTTTGCTCGTGCGAACCCAAAAGCAAATCATTTTCAGTTTCCAAAGGGACAGTTTTCGAAAATCATATAAAAGCGTGCGTCTACTTCTGCATCAAAAGGTATCTTGTTGAACATAATTCCTAAAAAAGTTAGATGCCCCGCGAAGGGGACCTATTTGCCTGTTCACCTGACATGGGCAAATTGGTAAATACAAGTAATACAAATTACAAAAACTCGTTTCGCGGCCAGTACCCAGCCCTTTTTCAGATATATATTACTACCGGTATTCCCTTTTATCTAGCTTTAGGAAATCATTAGTAATGGACCTGCCCAGGCATTTGACTTCTGGAGGTAAAACTAGATAGAATTTCCAGTTTGTTGCACAGTCACTAGAAAATGGGAAAAATTAATAAATGAGGCTTGTGATTACAAATAAAAAGTTAGAAAAAAACAAAACGAAAACATTGTATGCTAGTAAGGAAGAAAATGAAGAAATGAGAAAAGGCAAGACAAAATACCCACGCGGGAAGTATTTGCGGCACGTGATCACTAAGATGTAAAGATTGCGTGACATCGATCTGGGTCTATTTTTCAGTTCAATTGGTTCCTTCACTCCTTACCTCTTTTCATCAGAAATATTCAATTCAAAACACAATAGATACGCAAAGGATGCTTATTATGCAAGACATGGATCCAGGTCCTGCAAAAATAATGCACAAGCCAGAGAAAGGTGACACTTGAAAATGCTTTAGCCGCGTATAGGAAAAGGCCTGTTGCTGACTCGGCAGCAAGACACAGGAAAATTAGCGAAGAAAATCAAAATTATTTGCCTTCAAGCACCCATTTGGAAGGTAAGCTGTCATCGAAGTATTATCTCAGGTTTACTGGGTAGTTTCAATGAGAAATGGCAGAGTTTTCAATGGTTTGCTAAGAAAGCGAGCTAAGGCTAGTCGATATTGTTAACATTTCCTGGTTAAACAAAATCTCTTCGAAAGGTCAAATTGGGTCAACTTGCATGGGGCAGCTCGCCTCAGAAATGACTTTTGCCAAGAAAAAAAATTATCTATCGTTCAAAAATAAGTTGTACTTGCTTGGTCTCAGGATTTCGGAATTAGAATTGTAAGTCTAAAAATATCATCACAGCAGCTTATCAATACCTCCTAACTAAAATTATAAACTAAGGAAAACCCTAATTTGCTATGCGCCTTCACGCGAGTTCGATTATCTGATCATGAAATTTGACCTCATTTCTGTGATTTTTTCGGCTTCACGGGTTGTCGACGGTTTTTCGTAATTTTCTGAAAAAATGTAAAAACTCTAGAACCTGAAACTTATATCACGATTCTTAGCATATCATAGGCATCTCTGGACGAAATATCAAGGGATCAATTTTTCCGACCTCATGCCACATTTTTTCAATCTCACTTGGTCCCTATGGAGAGTCGCTCTTAAGTTTGGTACATGAAACATGACATCGACGTTTGAACTGGGCCTTACCTTTCTTTTCGGCAATTTTCCTGTGCCATGGTGGACGACACTAGGAAGAAAACAAGCAGTCGCCATCCGGCCGCGAGCTAAGTTATGAATGAATTCAGACATGTTCGCTTTTTTTTTTTTCATTTCACCGATAGGTAAATTAATGTAAACACAAGCCAACGCATATTTAACCCATTGGCTACTCAGTTTTAGAAGGAAAGTAACAATACGTATTCATGAACTCTTATCGGTTTTACCGTTGTCTTCAAGACGAGAAACCCGGCGAAAACATTCCGTCCTAGAAGGACGCGTGGCGTGACATCTATCCAACCGCCCCAGGTAGCCAGCTGTAAACAAACATTGTTTTATTTTTCTGTTCGTTCTTTTCAAAAACGTCGGCAAGCAAGCGAGAACGACCGCGGAGCTCAAGAAAAAAAAAAGAAAGAATGTCTGTAGACATCTTTGGGGAAAAAGATATTTACATCAACGCCTTATCATTATCACCTCCGCGTTCGCAGTATCAATTAAATTGGACCAATAAAAATAGAGATATAAATTGCTTGTGTAATTGGCTGAAGTACTTTACACTCAAACAACAATGGCACTCCAAGTCGCGTGTTTGTTGAAGCATGTCTTCCTTGAACCCTCCTTAGACTGCTTCTCTACGTCTGTAGACGAATATGAACTGTATTTTATTCCAAGGATTGTCAGGCTCGATTCCTAAAGGTTACAACACTCCGAAGGGTCCAACTTGTAAAGGATTACACAGGATTCCATAGATTCAATTCTCTAAAGGTTCACAGATCGTCAAGATGGCTACAAGAACGCAACACGTTTTTCGGATCTCTCCCAGAAGGCCTAGCACGCTCCTAAACTCTTACGTCATCGCGCACACCCCTCCGTGGACCATGAAGAATGGTCCACCTTTATACCTAGAATCAAACATCGAAAAGAAATAAAAAAAATAAATAATGATATAACTCAGTGAATATAGTCTCTCTCAAAAAAACTGTTCAATGTTCAGAATACAAACAAACTTAATGTTCGTCTTGTAATTCAGCAATCCACTGTCTTCTTCTTCGCTCTCCCTCGAGTGCAGCTCTACGCCGCTCTCGATTTCCTCTCGCTCGACCTTGCGTCGGCTGTGCCGGTGATTCAAGTACTTGTTCCTGAGGAGCTGCTTCATTCGTAGAACAGCTTACTTCCAGTGTGTACAACAATTGTAGCGGTCTCCTTAAGAGTCCACCTCACTTGATCCTCTCCCTTGGACTCTGACCTCAGCACCTCTACTCTGGCCATCCTTGCTCATCAGAAGCCGTTCCACCTTGCCCATCTTCCAATAAGATCTTGGGTGGGTTTCGTCATGAACCAATACCAGATCTCCGACACACACTACCCTTGATCCCGCCGTCTTCTTCAATTGTTTATGGGCATTTCGTAATTCAAGAAGGTATTCTGCTCTCCAACGCTTCCAAAAATGAGTCAGAATCATATCAAGGTGTCTTGCTCTTCTGCTCAGGTCGTCCGGCGAAATTCTAAAGTCTGCATCTGCAGGACTGTCTATTTCGGAAGGGCGCCGAGTCTTCGACCAACAATGAGGTGGGACGGTGTGGGGTCCTCAGAAGAGACATATGAAATGGGTCGGCAATTTAAGATCATTTCAGCTTCTGTAACAACAGTTACAAGTTCATCATAGGAAAGTTTGGCTCGGCCGATTGTCTTCTTAAGACATCTCTTCAGTGACTTGACAAGTCGTTCGTAAAAGCCTCCCCACCATGGAGCTTTCTCTAAGTTGTAGGACCATTTGATCTTCTCTTGGGCAAAGTACTTAACAACACTGGGATCATTTGTAATCTTCTCAAGCTCCTTAGAAGCACTCTTGAAGGTCTTGGCATTGTCTGATACCACTAAAGAAGGCCTTGAACGACGAGCTACAAATCTTCTGAAGCACCTCAAAATGCCTCAGAAGTCATATTGGGCGCAACCTCGAAGTGGACCGCCCTCGTAGAACAACAAGTAAACAAACAAATCCAGACCTTACATTCTTCGTCACTGGTAGACTTCACAAAAAGAGGTCCAACATAATCCAAACCGATGTATGAGAATGCAGGCGCCTCTTTCACTCTGTAGTTAGGCAGGGGTGGAGCTTGTGGAACCTTATACGGTTTCCCTTCAAACTTCTTACAAACTGTGCATCTAAACAACAAACTTCTGATAAAGTATCGGCCTCGAACAATCCAAAAGTTCGATCTCAACTCGGTGAGCGTTTCCTTAACTCCTCCATGCATGACTCTTTCGTGACATCTCCAGACTACAAGTGTAGTTAAGTGGTGGCTAGCGTCAAGCAAGATTGGATACTTCGCAGAATCTGTAAGCTCGCTGTTCCCGAGTCTACCTTGACATCGAATAACTCCCTTATCGTCCTCAAACAACCCTAGCTGGTGCGACCTCATCTTAAACTTCTCCTTACTCTTCATCTCTCGTTGTACTTCCTTGATCCATAGAAGTTCGGCTTCTTCTATGTCTGCACCGGTCACACGTATCTCCGGCTTCTGATTCACATCTCCCTGTCGCTGTGCCTTTAATAGCTTAATAAACTTCAGAACTAAGGCTGTAACTCGCAGGAGACGTCCAAGATTATTGAAGGCTTCACTTTGAATGATATTACACAGCATAGTAGGTTCACTGTTCATTGCAAGAACTGTCGTTACTGTCTTCCGATCCTTCACCCTCATTTCTACAAGGCAGGCTTCAGGGACTGGCTCTTCCGCAATCTCCTTCCGATTCTCCAGGCCTTCTAAACTAGTCAGCCACTTGGGACCATTCCACCATAGCACATTGTTCTCCAACTCACGACAGTCCATACCTCTAGAGAGTAAGTCGGCTGGGTTGTCAGCCCCTGGACAATGATTCCAGCATTCTTCAGGTACAAGCTTTCTTATCTCGTCAACACGGTGCTGAACAAATGGTTTCCACTCCTTCTGGCTCTGAACAATCCAATACCAGGCTATCTTGGAATCTGTCTAACAAAACAATTTGTCAATCTTCATCTCAGAACTAAGTGCTTCCTTTACGCTATGGATCAGTCTGGACAGGACTACCGCGGATAACAGTTCTAGACGCGGTATGGTCTGCTCCGAGAGAGGTGCTACTCGTGTTTTTGAAGATACAAATCTGACATAACTTGCACACGTCGTCACAATACGCAGAAAGACCACCGCACCGTATGCCTTAGCTGATGCATCACAGAACCCATGCAGTTCACTCGCAATCACTTCCCCTTCCGTGCCAGCATAATAACATCTCGGGAGAGTAAGAGGTTTAACATCCTGCAGTTGTGTCACCAATCTCTGCCAGATTGACTTGCAAGGACCTTCCAGTGGTTCGTCCCAGTCTCTCTCGTCCTTGCACAACTCTTGAAACAGGATTTTAAACTGGACTGTGATCGGAGAAATCAGACCGAGTGGATCATACATTTTTGAGGCTGTGCTAATCACGTTTCTCTTAGTAGGTTCTACTCTCTTTGCTAAAGAGGCAGTGTTTGTAAAATCAAAGACGAGGTTGTCATTGTGATAGTTCCATAGAGTCCCTAAAATTCTTTGAACCCTAACATCTTCAACTGCACTTCCTAGAAAACTTCTTGAATAGGTCATATCTTCTTCTTCCACGACGTTTGTGTCTACTACTGGTGTTTCAACAACCTGCTTGTCAACATTCCCTCCATCTCCAGAACCTGTTTCTCCTGAGACTAATCTCTCATTGTCCTCAATTCTCGCTCGCAGTTCTCCTGAACTTGTGATAAACTTCCGCAAATTGAAACCTGCTTCCCTGAGCCTCGATTTCGATTTTACATAGAGCTCAAAGGTGCTGTCCACGTCACTGTCCCCCGATGTCAGGTCATCAACATAGATACTTTCAAGGAACTTCCTGGTAAAATCGGGGTCACATTGTTCATACTGCTCTATATGATGTTTAATTGTGGCGTTCAGTAAGAATGGGCTTGAAGACAGTCCAAACACAACACGTGTAAACCTCAGTGTAATAACTTTAGGTTCAGCCCTATCGATGTCATCGACCCACAAGAAACGGAGTACATCCTTGTCAGTTTCATTCATATGGACCATTAAGAACGCCTTCTCAATGTCTCCCACCAGAGCTACTCTGTGATTTCGGAACCTCAACATAATGTCAAAAATACTTTGTGTAAGCGCAGGACCGGCATGAAGACAATCATTTAATGATGCTCCATCTGACTTGGCTGAGGCGTCATATACAATTCTTAACTATGTAGTTGACTTGTCTCGTCTGATAACAGCGTGATGAGGGATGTAATGGACGACATCAGGCTTGGTTTCTTCATTCACAACTTCCACAATTCCTCTTTCGATTTGATCCTTTATAACACTGTCATACTCCGGCTTCTCACGGAGTCGACTCAGCAAACCTTGCAATCTTCGAAGACTCAACTCATAATTTTCAGGGAGTGGTGGATGTGTAGCCTTCCACATAGTGACTGACCTCATAGTGGTCTCCCTTGTACAACAACTTCTCAACAAACTCTTCATAGACACTTGGGGCTTCACACCGAGAGACTCTAAGTCCCAGAACTTCTTCAACTCTCCCTGAAGACCATCATAAGACACTTGATCAGTAGCACATTTTAAGACATGGGTTGTCACAAGATTACTTCTCTGCTGATTTTCTACACTCCCTAAGCAAACGGGTCCTGAAAGTACCCATCCCAGTTTGGTGTGAACAGCTGTAGGACATTGGGCTCCTTTAATGGTGTGGCCAGTCACCAACTTCCAATAATAATCTGAACCAACTAGAATGTCAACGCCAAGAGTCTCTCCTTCGGTACAAAAGTAGCAAGTTTGAGTCCAGAAAGGAAGGGGTTATTTTTCACTGCTAGTTCCACAGGTTGGCCTTGTAATGGTTGACAAATCAGAGGCAATGTAAAACCTGACAGTGAAAGGTCTGGTTCTCCGTTTAGCTCTACTCCTAGGGCCACAACTTCTACCAACTCTAATCTTTCAACGGTACTTCCAAAAGTTTTTATTGAGACTTGCTTCTTCTCTAGTATAGGTAGTTGAAGAATGTTCTTCAGGTTGTTTGTAAGATAGGTGCGATGACTTCCACTGTCCAAGATTATTCTAGCCCTGACCTTAAGCTCTGGCAGTTGAGGATTGTACACCACGGCTTGGGCAGTTTGAAGGAACACAGGTGTAGTGGAATCAGTATGAAAAACGACACTATTGCTGGCAGTTTGGGCTGTTAAGCATTGCTGTTGTGGTCCTGGTGTGGGAACTAGTGTTTCAGGTTTCGTTGGCTGTAAAGGACTCAGGTTGGCTGGGCAAATACTAACATGGTGTCTGCCCTTGCAGTTATGACACTTGAATTTGGCTGAGCAGTTACGACTAATGTGATCTTTTCGCAGGCAAACAAAACATCTCCCGTACTTCTTCTAAAGCTCCTTACGAGCTAGTACATCAGGTACTGTTTGGCAATCCCTTGATGGGTGTTTTCCCCTACAGTAGGTGCAGGTGGGACAGTTAGCATCACCACCAGTTAACAAGGCATGTGTAGTTCCTTCTTCCCTTCGTTTCGGTTTTGGTGGAGAGGTTTGTCCTTTGTTCACCGTAGACCCTCCTACCCTTTCTCTTGCCTCAAGTTCTCTTTTTAAAAATATTGAGCAATTGATCCAACTGCCAATCATCATCTCCCATTTCTCTTGTAATAACAAGACGAAATTCTTGAGGTAGCTTATTCATTAAGGTGGATGATAGCAAACCCCCATACGATTCACGTGAAACTCCTAATGACTTTAAGCTTCTCACATTAGATTCAACAGTGTCGTGCAGCTGACGTAGGCTTCTTACATAATAGTGAGATGTGACAGATTCAAGATTCAACAAAATTTCCATGTGACGATTAATTATTTGCTGCTTGTTGCCAAATCTAGTTTTCAAAATGTCTACTGCTTCCTCATAGTTCGATGCCCCAAGACTTAACCCGGAAATGGCCTCTGCCGCTGACCGTTCGAGCAACGAGTTTAGGTAGTTAAATTTGTCAATGGCAGTTAAACTCTCATTTTTATGAACTGAGGCTTCAAAACTATTCCAGAAAGAAATCCACTTACTGTGATCGCCGTCGAACTTCTTTAACTCCAGCTTTGGCAATTTAACTTGAGTATTTCTCCGCACAGAAGAAGAGGAATTCGACGTTGAAGATGAAGGAGGTGAAGAATTACTCCCGATTTGAGCTTCATTTGCTGACGTGCTTTCCGACACGTTCGCTTCGGTATTTACATTTGAACACACGACCTTCGGCGACAAGGCGTTTTCTATGTTAGCAATAGCCAACTGAACATTTTCCTCCAGCAGATCTGCTCGTTCAATTTCACCTTCGATTTCTTCTTCGGCCACAAGGTCAAGAATTTCTGCATCAAGTTGTCGAAGAGTTTTGAGTTTCTGCTGTAGGCTGTCCTTTGTTGTTTCAGCTTGATTTCGTGTTCCCGCGCTTGAGAAATATCTCCTCCTCCAAGGACATCAATAACAGATGAAATAATACGTTTCGCACTTGACCTGTGCCCTGCACGTTGCTGTCGCTTTCTGGCGAGTTCTTCGGCCATAACACAACACAACTTCACTCACAACTGGTACGTAGCATCCGCTTTTATCCGGCTAACGATGGACCATGTAGACGAATATGAACTGTATTTTATTCCAAGGATTGTCAGGCTCGATTCCTAAAGGTTACAACACTCCGAAGGGTCCAACTTCTAAAGGATTACACAGGATTCCATAGATTCAATTCTCTAAAGGTTCACAGATCGTCAAGATGGCTACAAGAACGCAACACGTTTTTCGGATCTCTCCCAGACGCGCGCAATTTAAGCGCGCTCCTAAACTCTTACGTCATCGCGCACAACTTCTACGCCGAAAAAGCCTGCTAAAAGAGGTCCGAAGCCGAAACAAATCGGTACATCGGATTATTGTAGGACTTGTGGTTGCTTTGTATATCTCAATAGTACTGGGCATTCATCCCGTTCCCTTAAAGCTACAGAGAATCTTTTTTTTTAGAGTGTTCGTCAAGGCGTTGCAAGTTGGCGAACAATTTAAGAGATCGCAAACAGAAGATCAGCCAATTAGGTTTTGTTCGCATTGCAGTAATCAGGTTAAAAGCACCCGAGCCGTATTTTTTCATTTAAGCCAGCTGTCAAGAAAGCGAGCATGACGGTGATAGCTTTCGGTTTTTAAAAAACAATGTTTTGCGTCACCTCATTGTTCCGCGGCAAGGTAATGCAATGACTGAAATGTCAGCTTCTCTCATTACTTCAACTTGATTATTGATAATAGCGGAGCTCTCGAGCGCAGCACCATGGGTAACAAAATTTGGTAAGCTATCTATCCGAGAAAATTTGGTTATAACGTAGCGTACGCCCACCCGTACACACACCGATGTCAAATGTCACAATAGATCTTGCACAACTTGACTAGCCTTTCATTTATGTAAGCCATCCGTATGAGTACGATTAGATTGACAGCTGTCAAAATCAGACATCCGCTGACAATTATCACATGACCATCTCGCGGGCTCAGATGAAAGACCAGTCTTTTTTCCCCCACATATAAGCTGATATAAGTTGCCACACTTAAAAAATTCAACATAAAAACGAAACTACCCCAGGCAGGCCTGTGCAGACCACAATCAGAAAACTAATAACGTGGGCTCAGGTTCGCTCAGGTACACGATCTGGCATTTTCCACTATAAGCCGGACGGATATGCCTTACTCACACTCGTAGTCTGTTAATTCGAATATTCGCCATTCTAATGAAGGTTAATTGACAGCTGTCAAACTAGAGTATACGCTGACTCTCATCACCTGACTGTATCGCGAGCTCATTTTTCAATCCATTGAGGTCACGTAGTTTTTAAAGTTTTCCGCTCATATTTTATTTGATCACGGGCTCAATTCGAAGCCCCATAGCTTAGAAAATCTATCCATCCTAGAAAATTCGGCAATCACTTAACCGTACACAGACCACCGACCACCCGACCCTTCGTCCGTCCTACACCACAGGCATACCAATGTTTAATCTCACACTTTCTAGCTAGTTTGGGAGCCTGCAGCTTCATCTTGTACATCCACGTTTTGATTAATTGAAAGCTGTTAAAATAGCGTTTCTGCTGACCAGTATCGCCTAACCATATTGCGGGCTCAGGTATCGACCCACTGAGTTCGAGTGTTTTTTGAAGTTATCCGCCGACAAGTTGCTACTTTTAGAATGATGGCAGGCTCAAGTTCAATTTTTAAAAATGTATATCAAATAAGTCGACTTCATAAGCCACACTTTTAAAATTTTGATTTCGAACTAACCTAGGACGTGAAAATTCAACCGGCTTTTACATGCATTGAAGGCAAGGCGCTTTTGACTTTTCTCACTGTCACGCGTTGATCACGCTCTACGTCCAATTTTTTATGTTGTGACTGGTCAA
>CALNXK010000980.1:0-15843 GCA_942486035.1 Porites lobata | reverse complement strand
ACGAAAAGAAAATCGTTCAAAGCTTTCTTTCTACAGCCAAAATTATAACTAAATATTCTTCGGAAAGTTTTTTCTTTCTATTTAAGGTGAATTAATATCGACTAAAGGCTTTTTAAAGTTCTGTAAGCTTAAGCTTATATCAAACCTCATACGAGGTCAGATCAGTGTCTCAGTCAAATCTTAATACAAACGTGCATAAACTAGCTTCATAAACTGCGGCGCTGGACTTCATGAAATTAGATTTAAATGCAATAATTACTCAGGCTTACCATATTTCGAGATGCAGCTCCTGAAAGCTATCAAGTAAGGCAAGGATCGCTTGAGCGTTTATAATTCTCGTACGCATCCAGCAAGGTGAAAAACAAAAACGATGCCATCCGAAATCGGATTATAGGCTTTGACAAGCGACGCATTTTTCAACCAAAAACCCAATAAACAAACCAGCCATGAGTAAGAGAACACTCTTGATAGCAGCTGTATTTCAGTTTGTACATCCAGTGGAAAAAGACAGTTAAAAACATCACAAGTTGACTCAAAACTCTGTCAGCTTCAGCTGTCAAAGTAAACAACTTTCAAGATGCTGCATAAATTTTACGCATGAACTCACCTGTCAAATTGCAACCAATCAGAGCATAAAAATTGGACGTGGAGCATGACCAACACGTGCCCATGGTAAGAAAAGGGTCTTCCTTCCCCGCCTGTATTTTAAAAACACTGGCTGAATTTTTGCGTCTGAAGTCAGTTTGAAATCAAAATCGTAATAGTGCGGGGCGATACTGACATAAACACAACATATTTGATATGAATTTAAAACAAAAGTAAACGTGAGCCTGCGATCATTTAAAAACGAGTAAATTGTCAGCGGATAACTTCAAAAAAATACTCGACCTCGATGGGTCTACAACTGAGCCCGCGATTCGGTCAGGTGATAGTGGTCAGCGGATACCCTCTTTTGACAACTGTCAATTGATGACAACATTGATGTGCAGTCAGCTTTCTCCTGGGCTCCCAAAGTAGCTGGAAAGTGTGAGAGTAAACATTGGTATGCCTGTGGTGCGGACGGACGGTCGGTCGGTCGGTCGGTCGGTCACGTGATAACCAAATTTGCTGGGATGGGTAGATTTCCTTAGCAATGGGGCTCCGCCCACGCGCGCGCTTCGCGGGCGCGTGGAGCTCCGCTATTATTTTTTTCCCCTCTGTCTTCTTGTCATTTTCACTATTTTACTCACGGCTGAATTTTGTTGATGGAATTTCGTGACTGTCAGTACTTTGCAAAAATAAGTTTCCGCAAATGAAAATTCCCGCAAAAAATTACTCCAGAGGAAATACAGTATTCTCTAACTTAAATTCACTACACAAGAATACAGTATCAAGAAATCGTGTCTGTTCAATTACAACTGGTCTCTTTTTTTCAGAAACAAATACTGACCTACACTTAGTATTGTTTGAAAGTATGTATTTCTATTGCACGTACTCAATAAAAACGACAATATTATCAATGCTGGCTACGGGGGACTTTCTGAAATCGCAAAAATTAATCCCCAGCAAGAAAAACCAGTCTGTCCTAATCGCAAAAATTGGTCCCCGTAAAAAACAAAAAATCGCCAATCCGCAAAAGTTTCGTTCTACACGGTATCTGTTGGAAAAATGATCGGTCGTTTGATTAACCAGGGCCAGGTCGTTATTTTTGGTTTCTCACTTGCGTCAGTTCAGGCTTATCAGAGACTATCTTAAGTTTGTAATCACCAATTATGTTTATAAGTATGTACTTTAGTTTTAAATTCAATTTTGGTAACGACCCTACAGTATCAGCCCCCGTCAAAGGTTTGTGTTGCAAACCGACTAATATCGGAAAAAATGATACCATGTATTTTCTTAATTTTGTTTGTACTGGCTTTCTTTCCTCTTTTCGCCGACCAGTTCCCTCGATTTTGTCCTTTCACTTTATTCAAATCTTTTTTTGAGAGGCGGATGGCGCCACTAGTTCATTGGCTTCCGTAGAGCTCATTCCCTGTTGTTGGCTTTTAGACGGGATGTTTCAACACAAGGAACCACCGAACCACAGGAAACCGAATGATTCGAAAGGCTCGCAACAAATGTCTCTTGTTCCTCTAGGATACACATGTACTAGCACAATTTTCACATTACATAAATAAAATTATACTGTTTTTCGTCCTACAAGTGAGCCTCTTAACTCGAAAGGAATTGATTTACTTACACGCGCCAGCATAAGCCTTGATTGGCTCCGAACTCAGAGTAACCTCTTTGCAGGGGAAGATCCAGGAATTTTTCATTGGGGGGTCAAAATTTTGGTTCAGAAAAGACTGTTGAACTTTTTTGTGGCAAATAACTTTTCCCCCACTAGTCACTGAGAAGGCAGAGACGACTAAGTGTTTCTCAATCTGTGAAAGCCACTCGCCGTTGGCGCGGGAAATACTGCTTTGCGAGCGGAGGCGAACAGATCATAGGAGGGTACCCAAAGACAATCACATTTTTGAATATCCCTGGAATTTAATTTAGTGGCAAAATACAACACGCGTTTCATTAAAAAATTCAAATAAGTTAAACAGTGATATACAATCCTATCGTTGTAAGGATTTTAGTCTCAAACAAGTATCAGGTCTGATGGGGGGGGGGGGTCTCTTTGGTGTCATTTGATATCCTTTCTACAGCATTCGGTAATTCGAACACACCAATTGCTAGCTACAGATGCACGTTCTGAACTTGAAACACAATCATTATGAACAGCAGATGAAATAAAAGAAGTGCACAGCGCCCCTCGAGCAAAAACAGGGGAAAATATTATTCTTTTCTTTAACTAGTTAAAAAAAAAAGGTACAGTCGAAAGCTAGTTTTATTTCATAAATGTTTCAGCGCACAGCATGGAAGAATTTCTTCCACCCTTCCCAAATGCGCGGGGCAGAATTACGTGACGTGACATGCTTTGCATGACTGCACTGAAAGCTGGTTTGCCTGTGGCAGTTCGACAGTTGTTTTCGTTTTGCCGTGGCGGCAAGTGAAATTGTTACAGTTATAAGTTCAAATTCTTCATTCATTTCCTTCTGGAGGTCTTTCCGAGGAATCTTCCGAGAAGTTCTATGGACTCTTAAACTAACACAGTCTCAGGTGGGTATCGTTGGATTCAGTAAAAATTGTTTATTGGTTAAATCGCATAAATCGCTGCATAAAATTCAGAAAACGGAACAGATTACTCGTGACTTTTGTTGTATTTTTTACCGCTTTGTGGACTTTTTGACACTTAATACTTGAACTCAGCTTTATTTTAAAAAACCTATACACATTTCGGACCAATATTGTTGCGAGAGGTTACCGAATAATTAAAGGTTTGGCGCCTACCGTAATTCGCATTTGGTTGTGCTTCGGTCAGAGGTCACGTTTTTCGCCCGTTTTTTAGTGTAATATTTACATTTGCTTCGCTTTGTCAGCGCTCGTGATTTCATTTAGCCAAAAATTTTATTTCGCTAATTTGAAGAAAAAAGAATGCGCTTTCAGACTAAACAAGCCTTGGTGTCCAAAGCCATGTACCAATCCGCTTTTTTAGCTCGTGAAGAAGTGCTAAATTTTGACGGTTGATTAAGCGATTTTGAGTCAACAACTTTGAAAACTTCTTTAAAAATCTCTTGTTGACCAAATCACGAACTAATCAGATAAAATTATAGAGGAAAGATAGTGAAAAGATGAAGTGTCATTATATTTTAGTAGCCAACTTTATTTTAAAATGTACGAGTTACTGACTCTAATTTCTCATGATCTTTGCCCATTTTAGACCTCGGGAAGAAAAAAACTCGTTAAAAAAATATTACTCACTCGATCGTACTTAAACCAACGATTTTGTAAGTAGGGCCCATAGGGCTTTATTCTGGCTGAGTTTGAGGTCAGGGGCCCGTTTCTCGAAAGTCCCGGTAACTTTACTTGCCCGAAATCAAATATTCAAATCGAAATATAAAGAATAAGAGCGCGGGTCCTGGCTAGCGAACAACTCCATTTTGTTTCATTAACTGACAATTTTATCGTGTTGTATGGAAAACTATTAAAACCTCGATCTTTAATGTAAACGGAGACAGCTTACCGGGCCCGTTAATTATCGGACTTTCGAGAAACGGGCCCCAGGTCATTTTTTGACTATTTCCACGTCTAGTTGATATTTACGCGGAGCTGCTCTGAAATCCTTCCGGAAGCACACCTGACCGCTTGGACAACTGTGTCATCCGTGAGTAGTATACAAAATAAGGGGTTCTAAGCCGGGTGGATGAGGGATGGGGTGACGTCATGGGTAAACGTCATAGCCTGGGTTATGTGACCTCACGGAGAAAACAGTAGGCAGACAAATTAAACCTGCCTGGGCTTTCCCAAAACGTAAGTAATCCATCAGTTTGGCGTTAATCATGATATGTGAACCCATAAAAAGCCGTTGAAGAGAAAATATGCTACTCCGGAATGTAATACAAACATCGAAAACAGCGATACGTTTTCATATGAAATGAGTGTAATATATACATTTCACTGTGCTACAACATTCATTCCACACTCAATTGAAGACAACTGACTGATCATGAGCTTAATCGATCTATCTATACACACCAAAGAAATTACAAATAAATATTTGTAAAATTGATGGATCACTTACATTTTGGGCAAGCCCAGGCACGTTTTATCTGACTACTGTTTTCACCGTGACCTCACATAACCCAGGCTCTTTTGAGTATGGACCTATTTTTATCCATGACGCATCGGTGGATTCACAGGTTCCACCTTGAACCACACGGCCTAGAGCCTCTATTGTGTATACTACTTTTGAGATAGAGGGAATGCCCGCCACGCTATGAGCCCATTTAATACCATAAAAAGCCGAGTCTACGACTCGTCAAAGAGGTGTTGTAAATGCAAGGCAACATGGCGGGGTCTGGCGGGATGGGCACAGGAATAAAACTTACTGGTAGCAAAATCTTTCCACTTGCGAAAAGCACGATGGTACACCACAGTTGTACTAATGGCCTTTGAGGAGAGAACCGTAGATTGTAGACTCAGTCAGCCTCAGGATTGAATGCTCTGGTAGTTAATTCTGGAGCCCACGTCAGAAACCGGAGCGGAATATTTCTCAAAGGTAACCAAAAAACAAAAGAGAAAATGTTAGGAGCACAGGAAAAAAAATAACAAGTGTAAGCTTAGGAACCAGGAAAAGGGAACTCCCAAATAGAGGGGAAAGAAGAGGGCCACATAAACAACTGCAAAAATAGCTATGAGCAAGAGGCTACATGCAAAAAATCTAATGGCTTCAGACCTGAAGGTATACGCATAGAAAGCGACTAGGAGCACACAGGTAAAACTTTGCGGCAGGCGTAGAGCAGAAGCTCACCGGGGAGGAGGGAGAAATTGATTCGAAGAGCCTGGATTTGAAAAGGGAATTGCGGACCAGGCTGGAACAAATAACCCCCGGAAGTTAGGCAAATATAGCCAGTTGACAACAAATCCATTCCACAGAACTCCATCTCTAGTAAAGGCATTCCAGAAAAAAAGCTGACTTCCATAGGGGGAGAACAAGGGCCTGCTGACTCTAACAGTGAGGCAAACCCGAGGACAAAGCCAGTTGTTGTTGTCGTAACCCCAATTTTGATAAAAAAAAGGAGCCTCGCAACCTAGCTGAAAGAATCGAATAGTTAAATCTTGGCAACTGAGCGTTGTAGCTACAGGCGAACCTGTCAATAGTATGAGGACCCCAGAAGTCGTTATCGTCGAAGCAAAAATGCTTGCTGATACAGTCCGCACTGACCGTTCATGATCAGGCCCTAGGAATACACTTCACCTCGAGCGAAATACAACGCTGGATGCAGACTTGGAAAAAAACGCCAAGTTCTGTAGGTCACATTTCCTGTTGCTGTTACGCAGAATGGATTTGACGTTCTGGGCTGAATTGCTCAAAGCATGGTTAGCTTTAACCATTGGTTAAGCAGTATCAAAACCAATACGTTGTCAAGGTATTTAACGCTGGTTAACGCTAACCATGCTTCGAGCAACTGGGCCCTGGTTGTCAGAATACCAAAAACCTTCGAATTAGAGAACCTTCGTGATAATAAGAATCTTGCTAAGTAGGAGAAAATAATAAATAGCAAAATAATGACGATTCAAAAAAGCTAATTGTTGTCTTTAAATGAAGAGGAATCCAATCTTCATGAGGGTGAATCTGCTGCCAAGCATGGTCCAAATTCATCTCTTATTTTTGATTCTGATTCTCCTTGTATTGCTCGCTCTCTTAATCCCCTTTTTTCTGAGGGTGAACCAGCGAGAGTATGGAGTTTGTTTCTGATTGGTTTTCGGCGGATCCCCCGGCGGATTTTGCTGTCAAATCTTCTGCAACTCCAAGGGTTTGTGGAGAAGGTGATTCTCTCTCTCCTGTTCGTCAGGTTGGGATGCAATATGAGGCGCGTGTCCTGTGTGACAAAGCCAAGGGCTCGCGTGGCAGCACTTGTGCACCAGTCCCCTCTTCTGAAGCCATTGTCAGGAAGGCATAGCTTTCCTTAAGTTGTTGCTGAAAGCTGGCCGTGCCAGGTCCTACTTTGCGTCGTGCGCCCTCTCTTTTTCTTTACACTACTCGTCACCATCAAACCTATCACTTTAAATGTTAACGGGATCACCGATCCAGTTAAACGTGTCGGTATAGTGCGCAGTGGCTGCGTCATCTCTCCTAAGAGAGAGACACACATTACTGATGTGACCGAGGCTAGTTCTTGGCTCTCAGCTTCTAGTCGTTTGAAGGTAATAGCTCCTGGTACCGTTCACACTTGCAGCCAGTTCATCTTTCTCTTGTCAAATATTGGGTTGAGATAGGTTAAGTTGTTGTTGTTGTTGTTGTTGTTGTTGTTGTTAAAGCTTATGTTTTAAGCCGGCTTCGCCGTGTTTACGTTTTTTTTTCAAGATGAACTCGAGGCAAGAATAACGCTCAAAGCTTTCTTTTTACAACCCATAGGATAACTAAATATTCTTCAAAACGTTTTTTTTCTAGTCGCGGTTAGAAAATGTATTAAAACTTTTTTTAAGTTCTATACTAGCTCACTGAGATTATTGTCTCAAATCTTACAAACGTTTGTAAAGTGACGGCATAAACAACGCTCGACTTCATGAAACCAGAAAAAAAACATCAAATGCAACATAATTGCTCAAGCTTACTGGTCGAGATGCAGCTCCTGAAAAGCCATCAGGTAAGGCTTTTGAACCCTCTCTAAACGCATCCAGCGAAGTGAAGTAAGTACTTACTAAGAGTAGCTTATTTTTGAAAATAATGATTTCCGATTACTTTTCTGTAAAGCGGCGCATTTCTTAACCAAAAACCCAATAAACACAACAGCCATGAATAGCAAAAGATTCTTGATAGCAGATGTATTTCATTGTGTAGTTCCAGTGCAAAAATACGGTTAAGACATAATAAGATGACACAAATCTCTGTCAGCGTCAGCTGTCAGTAAACAAGCATAAATTTTCCACATGAACTCAACCGTCAAATTTTGACCAATCTGAGATAAAAATGGGACGTGGAGCGTGACCAACGCGTGACCATGCTAAACAAAGTCCAAGTCCAAGACCGACTGCTGGTTCATAATTTCATGCGCTGTGTTCCTTAAAAAAATAATGTCGAGTCTGCGATCTCCTGAAAACTAAACTCTTCTCAGCGGAAGACTTAAAAAGAGTACGTAATCTCAATGGGCCAAAACTTGAGCCCGCGATAAGGTCATGCGCAACTGGTCATAACGTGAATGTACAGTATCATCCCACACTAGCTTACTACCAACATTTCTCGAATGGATAGAACCAAATTTTCTTAGAACAAAACTGAATGCAAGGCTGGCGATACGGCAAAGGGCTGATTTATTTGAGGCCAATATTTCGGCTAACAAAATTAGCCTTCCTCAGGGCCAGAGCTACACTGAAAGGGAATACTAAAACGGCTTCTGAAATTTGAATTTAAATTTACATAAGAGGTTAATAAACTAAAAATGAAAACAATCGATAACATGATAGATAGGTAAATAATTATACAATTAAGTGATTGAAAAATTTAGGGGCCGTTACAGTACTCCCTTTCAGTGTAGCTCTGGCCATGAGGAAGGCTAATTTTGTTAGCCGAAATATTGGCCTCAAATAAACCAGAATTTTGCGGTATTGCCAGCCTTGCATTTTCGCAACTCAAGTGACGCCTGGCATCGGCATCTCTACATTAAAGATCCAGTAAGAAAGTACCAGTCGATACAAACTCCTCCCTCCGACGGGCTGACCCCTGACTCCCTTCCCCCTCCCCCAGAGTCTTTACGGAGGGTCTTTCGGGCTTACGCTGACGTCATAACCAAGTTTTCTTGGAGCCGCAGGTTTCCATATTTCTTTAGCCATGGGGCTACGCTCACGCGCTTCTCGCGCCCGTGGAGCTCCGTTTTACCAAACCTGATTTATTTTCTGGGGCCATTTTATCCGATATGTTTAAGCAAAGTTAGAGGGTTGATTTTCCAGGTGACTCCGAAATTTGAAAATGTTCATTGCCTTTTGTAACTTGAGAGATAATCTTCCAAGTTCATTTCGAATTCTCGATGCAACATTTTGTGAACGTTTGCTTACACCTAAACACAAAATGTATGTGTTTTCTCAACGGGTTCTTTTTCCCAGCTACCATAATCACATTTATCATAGATTCCCCAAATTTCTGATCAATACGTTAAAGTTGGAAAAAATAGTGTATTGAACAGTTTGTTCATGATGTGAATTGGTAATTTTAGAAAATCTAGATAACGACGAGAGGCTAAGGATCTCTTTCTTTTCTCTGTTAAATTTTCTAAATGATTTGTAAAATTTCCATTGGCAGAGAAATTTAAAACAAGATAGGTATGATTATTGAAGATTTCAATATGTTCATTGCTAACCGTAAAGATGTATTTATTTATTGTTCATTAATTATTGATTTATTACAGATTTTTTTGTTGATTTCTTGTTTATTTAAAATGACAGGGTGTTAGCTTGGTTATTACAATTCAATAACTCGGCAACTGTTATTACAAGTTACGACAAGTATTATAATTCACGACATTATTACAATTCACGATAAAACAAACCTGCTTTGGTGGGTTAACCATAATCCATATAATCTTTCATTTTAATTATATTATTTGATTACGTTTAAATGATGGGAGGGGTGACCGTATAAGAGATTACAGTGAAACCCCGCTATAACGAAGTGCAATGTGCCGAAAAAAATTGTTCGTTATAGCGGGGTGTTCAGTTATAGCGAACACCCCCATATTTAACAATTAATGAATGAGGCTGAGTATCTTATGAAGAATTTTGGAGATCGAGGAGGGTGGTATCCGTCGAGGCCGCAGGCCGAAGGGGATAACGCCCTCCGAGATCCCCATAATTCTTCATATTATGCGAAAGCCGAATTCAATAATTGTTTTATCATTCATTCAAAATAATTCCTAGTTTAAAAACAAAGCTAAACCATTCTTACCTTCATGGATGTTAAGTTCACCTTCGATAGTGCACCCTTAGGGTTTTTCTGCTCCGAAATGTTCTCCAAAAAACAGATGTCGCCCTTCGAGTTGTGTTCTTCTGTTCTTGCCATGTTTTTAGCTATAATTTCGCCTACTTCTTACTCTTGAAACGAGTGAAATGTCCGCCATTTTTTTGTTTTCACAACCAAAACAACTCAACCTCGTCCCCAGGTCTTCTCGGTTAACGGTGCATTAACCTGCAAGAACGCTGCATTTTTGACGGCATTTCCTCGTTAAACACAAAATTCTTCCAAATTTGGTCATCAGTAACTGGATATGATGAATTATGCGTGTGCTTTTAGCCAATCCGAATCGGGGAAATAGTTTGAATGAATAATAAATAACAATTATACAACGAAGTGGAGGTGGCTAGTATTGAATATTTACCCATATCTAGCTACCGACACTGAGGTGAAAAATTGTCTTAGTATATACTAAAACAGTGAGATAATTGAGCACAAAAATGATTATTTTTAACTCATTTACTGTTGCCAACGATTACAATTTTGGCGCGCGATGACCGAACGGCCGCGGTCGTCGCTTTTTCTTGGCGACAAATAAAACTTTTGAAGGCGTTTGTTTAGCTCTTGCGGGGAAGTTTCTTCAAAAGGAGTTGTGAATTCTTTTTGTATTTAAAATCATTTTTTAAAAAAGATTATTAAATTTAGTTTTAAGCTTATTTATGAACAAGTCAACTAAATAAAGTAACGCAAGACTTAAGCTTAATTTGCATTTGTAAACAAAAAACTTTTTCACCGGTTTTATCGATAAATTCAAGTCAAAAATACAAAGCCTTACCTGTTAAAACTTCCAAACCGAACTTCGTCATCGTCTTCATGTATTTTGGGAATAGCTTGCTTGATTAGTTTGTTACGGCAGCAAACCGTGAAGGCATTTTGCACGCAACTTACGCGAGTTTGGCGTCGCTCGCTCGGAGGAACTGGAGGTGAATCAGTGAATAGTGCAGGATATTCACTGATTGAGTAGCCAATCAGAGCGCACGATAAACACTATCCACTGTTTTAGTCTATACAACGAATTATCTGGTTAACAGGAAAAATATTCTCTATAGTGGGGTAATTTATTAAATAACATCTACCAAAACGTAGAAAACACTATTTTTTTTAATTTCATTTGATACGTACTGTAAACTGTAAGTGTTAAGCGCAGAAAAACAAGACATCAAATTCAAAAACCCGTTCAATCAAAGCAAGCTGGAATTTCTACTCAAATCTGTCATTTTTACTGACTGCTGCGAGCGACCGAACAACTGATACTCGTTACAGAGGGGTAAATTGTGCGTTGGGACCGTCAAAATCTATTCGTTATAGCGGGGTTCGTTTCCACATATTTTACTGTAATTCAGCCGCGCTTTCAGATTTTTTTTTTCATAGCGGGGTTCCACTGTATATGGACTGGAGGGTTACCCACCAGACGAGTTACTTTACCTTCCTGAAGTCCCCCACCTCCATGTAAACATGCCCAGTGGCTTAGAGATTGTACAACTCATTTTCTGGTCACCCTCAGCAACCAGCACGTTGTCGGTGGATGCAGGAGTTTATTAGTAAAAAATCAAGGGGCATATAAGTTGATTTTTTATTTCTTTTCTTTTAATTCCTTTGTATAAATATGTAGAATGTGACATATTGTTTCGCATCTCTTATGCTTGCAGGCTATTTATTAGCTTAAATATAGCGTAGTATATGCAAAATACAAAATAAACTGAACAAACATACCAAAAATGACTTCCTATGCTGATGTCAATAACTTGCAATATTTTACGTATTCAATCAGCTTTAACTGACGAAAGCTTTCCTCAGCTGAGACATGAGAAGATATTTACAAGTATATTTTTAACAGCATGTCGAATGTGTTTCATCTTCCAACAGTAAATCAGAGGATTTAAGGCTGAATTCAGAAAAACTAACAAGTCATTTAAAACAAACAAATACTCTGAGATAGTAAACTTATCGTCTGCAAGCTTTATGCAAGTAAGAACTAAATTCGGTAAATAGCAGACCACAAGCACAAGATATACACAGAAAGTCGTAATCGCAGCTTTTTTCTGTTTCTCTGCGTTCCGCTGCTTTTGTTCATTAATCTCTCCTCCATCGGATGCTTGTATGGCGGCAATTTGTTCTGTGTGGTATTTTACTGCTAAGTATATCTTAAGATAAAATAAGGCAATAACGACAAGACAAACAATCGCAATAATAGTGACAGAGCTGAAACCTACCGAAACGTTCCATAAAAGAAGAAATCCTATAATTGCGCTGAACACCCAAATCAAGATCACCACAAAAACAACACGGTTATAAGTCACAAATTCGTGGTATCTTAGATGAAGATGAATTGCCAAGAATCTATCAGCAGCTAGAGCTGTGACTCCAATTAACGAAGCAGCACACATAAAATTTCCTGCGATGAAGTAGGCATATTCTAATTTGACAAGATAAGTACCATGGCTGTTTTCTTTAAGCAAAACGGTTATTGCCACGTACAGAGGCTGAACAAGTAAACCAACACCAACATCGGAAACAGCCATACTCAGGAGCAATAGTTTAAAGTTCTTTGGTAACGCCAACGTTCTTCTTAATGCAAGAATCGCTACTGCATTGAACGCGACTGCGGTAACTGATAAACAGGCAGGGAATACGCATTGTACGATGAAAAGCGAATTTTCCATCATAAAGAACCACGAGTTCAAGTGCTTTAAAGTGAGAGCGTTGAATCAGAAACTGTTGGGATCTCTTTACTTCCTCACATTACAAAATGAACCGAGCAAACAAACTGCTGAAAAAGAAAATGATCAAATAATTTAAAATCGAAGTCATTGTTTGACATATTTTGCGCCGGATATTACTTAATTGAGGCGCGTTTATTTTACTGCAAAAATTGGTGAAGTTAATTCAACAATTAATGAATGAGGCTGAGTATCTTATGAAGAATTATAGAGATCGAGGGTGTTATCTGTCAAGGCCGTGGGCAGAGGGGGATAACACCCTCCGAGATCTCCATAACTCTTCATATGATACGAACGCCAAATTCAATAATTGTATTATTCTTTCAAAATAGTTCCTAATTTAAAAACATAGCTAAAACATTCATCATATCCAGTTACTGATGACCAAATTTGGAAGAATTTTGTGTTTAACGAGGAAATGACGTCAAAAATGCAGCGTTCTTGCAGGTTAATGCACCGTTAACCGAGAAGACCTGGGGACGAGGTTGAGTTGTTTTGGTTGTGAAAACAAAAAATGGCGGACATTTCACTCGTTTCAAGAGTAAGAAGTAGGCGAAATTATAGCTAACAACATGGCAAGAACACAACTCGAAGGGCGACATCTGCTATTTGGAGAATATTTGCGGAGCTGAACAACCCTAAACGTGCACTTAGTATCGATGGAGGTAAGCATGTTTTAGCTTTGTGTTTAAACTAGGAATGATTTTGAATGAATAATAAAACAATTATTCAATTCGGCTTTCGTATCATATGAAGAATTATAGAGATCTCGGAGGGTGTTATCCGCCGAGGCCGTAAGCCGAGGCGGATAACACCCTCCTCCTCGATCTCCACCCCATGCTATTTTTTAAAGTAATTTCGTGCGAGTGAGCTTGAAACAAATTAAAGTCTCTTTTTTATTAAGCTAAAAACTAATAGTATTAGAAAAATATTAAATATAACTTTATTAAACTAAAAAATACATACTTCATATGCCCTAACTTACATTTGCCTATATCGTGAATAACAACCCAAGCAAAATGTGGTAAACGTTTGCCTGCGGTTAGCTCATTATTGTTGGATTTTTCATTTTTGTGACCAATGCGAGTAAAAAGTAGTTAGGTTTCGCTTCTCTTAATTGCCAGGGCTTTCTCCTTTCTAAGTACTGAACCGTATTGGAACTGTAATATTAAAAAGTACTAGTTTGTCTCCTTCACAATTTATTCATTTTGGATTGCTTGTAGACTTTCAAGCCACATTTAGACGGTTTTAGTTCTAGTTCATATCTGAAAATGACAGAAATGCACTAAATAGCTGCTAGTGTCAAACTGACATAGGTGACTTTAACTCGAACTCTCACTCGGCAAGTGTGTTAATCGATTAAAGTGACGTCAAAGTAGCACTTTCGTTGAATTGTTCTTGGTTCTATTATCAACATGAGTTTAAATTTTACAGTAGATCGGAGCCTGTCGAGTAACATTAGGCTTTTAACCACAAAGTTCATTCAAAGATGTGTTTATGCGTTTCAACCCCATAAGAAACTGCTAACTTTGATGACTCTCGAAGCGGTGAATTTAAATAAGAAAATGTTCTCAGATCAATAAAACGAGTGGTATTCAACAAGGTCGACTTACACTATTCTATTTCTACGAATTTTTCAAAGATCATTTACAAATTATGCAAGAACAGTAAGCTGCAGATGTGTTTACTATACATTATTTTCAGACGTTTTATGACACACCGTAATCTAGTTGTCCGGACTCAACTGAAATTTGGAATAAATATTTTCATAATTTTTAGTTCTGTGCCTTCTTTTAGAGTGAAATCCAGAGAAAAAAGGCACTAAAGAGTCTGATCCCAGTTATCCAAAAGGTAGATATAAATTTAGATCACCATTCAGTGAATAATGGTATTTTGTTTGAAAAGGCACCTTTCCACTGCTATGAAATTCTAACCTCAAACGCATAGCTATCTATTAACAAATTAGATGGGCAGTTGTTATTATCAGCGAAAAGGCAATGCCTTGGTGTTTATTGACTATAATTGAATAATTGAGACACGATGTTCCGTCTAACTGGTCCAAAATTTGTTTTTATGACCTCCTGATGTTATTGCGAGAACCCACGTGGGTTACTTGATACGGTAATCAATCGTCCTAGCTATCTGTTTTCTGTTGAATAATTTTTCAATACACTTTGTTTTCACTTTTATTGGAAAATAGAGTAGTAAGATGATGACTCTGTTGTTGAAATTGAGCGTGGCTTTAGCTGTAGCAGGGAAGAAGTGGTCTTAAATGCGGAACAAAAGACTCGATATTCTCTTTGAGATAAAAATTTTTCTTTTTTTCATTCGATTCCCTTTAGCTTGTTCTCTTCCTCCAATTGTCAATTCTCTCTCAGCGTAGCAATTTATTCAAGCTCAACGAATATTTAGAGTTTTATAACTATTTCATCCTAAGTCATATTACATCTTGTCATGACTGATGACCTCACATAACTCTATCCATCATCAATGTCACATGATGAACAAAAACATATTCAAAAAGTTCCTTTTTTTCGATAAATATACTATTTTGGCCAAATCAGCAGTTTTTTTAAGCCAAAAGTTACGCTTAAATTTAAATAATTTTTAGCGAGTGATACAGCAGCATTAAGAGACCACAAGAGCACCTGTTTAAACCACAAACTCTTCCGCCACAAAAAAAAATTGAGCGAAGGTTTTAGATATCGTCAATCTAGTGGTATTAAATTGTCAGTTTTTATAAAAAAAAAATTCTACTCAAGATTATTTAGAAATTACACCGAACAGAACCAGTTAGTGGCTAATGCGTCCACCATTTAGACGTCACGACAGCTTGCAAATTATTGCTATCTGTCAGTAGAAATTAAAACAAACATTTCAGATCTTAAGTACAACCAATATAGACAATTTTTAAAATACACGGAGTGATGTTTAACGTTTAATATAAAAAGTTGCCCGGATTCTTTATAGTCGACTCCCAAAACTCAATACTGTAAAATAAATCGATACGGCAGCCATATTGAATTTGTTAAATTGAAAAGGTATTATGGGATGCCCAGGGGGCTCTCGTTCAGTATTTACGCACGCTTTTGAGGCCAAAAGAGAACTTACTGTATATTTCTCGGGAAAAAGGCGATCATTATTACATCCAGACACGGCACAACGATCTTTTTTTCCTTTTACAATCTTTTTCTAGGAAAGGACAAAATCACTTTTAAGGCGATTTGAAAACATCGGTATGGTCTCCCAAAAACTGTATCTAAACACCTTAAGACATGTAAAGCAAATTTAAAGTAGTAAGATTTGTTTGTCGGTGTGGCAGAAAGCTAAATAGGAATAAAAAGAATTCTGCGCGCAGTTTATATTCAAAACATGAAAATTTCAGAGCCATTTATAAAACGGTGCAGTGTGCAAGAATATTCAGGGATATTCAATGGCATCATTGATTTATGCATGACTGGGTTAACACCAAAGGATCGTAACTTAACAACTGAAATTATAGTCATAAGAGAACATCTCGCGGTCAAAGATAACTAGTATAAAGAAGTC
>CALNXK010000979.1:0-15000 GCA_942486035.1 Porites lobata | reverse complement strand
ATACTGGTGATACCTAGACTGTATACCAATATATTGAAATTCAATTCTGTACCAACTTCAGCCATTGCTAGGTAGAGTTTGTCCAGATCAGACAAGTCAGCCTCCTGAAAAAGAAAAATCGTGTCATATTCCTTCATTCTCTGAATCAATTTTGGAGAAATGAGGACTCAAAATAGTCTTCGGACTGTAGCTGGACACGATGGCCGGCCAATGAATTTTTTGCTCGGTTAAGTCTCGTTTTCTAACCGGTCCAAAAATTGAAAAAAGTGAACTTATTCTTCTTTCTTCTATGATTAAATGTGATTGTATTTTTACAAAGACAAAAAAAATCTACGATTTACAGGTAAGGATTTGACTGTTTGTTCGAGAATGAGAGTCTGCCTGGCCGGTCAACATGACCGGGCGAATGAAGCTTTTGGCCGGTCAAGATACCCTTATGGCCGGACGTTGTCTGTTGAGCGGCCCTTATATTGACACCTGGAAATGTACCATACTGCATGCAAACGTTTGAGTCTGTAGACGAAATACTAAGGCGTTACTAAAGGAACAAACCTACCCATATTACTTCCACCCGGTGCCATTTGTTCGTCAAATTGTTTGTTCGTTTGCTTTCTCTTTTTGAATTAATTTCTGGCACCTTCCTGTGTTAAAAGTCTCCCTCAATCGACCTTCCCCTTTCCACGATTTTGCCCTTCACCTTCCAGGGCCAATAACATTTTTATTAAAGAACCTGGGTGAAGGTCCCTCCTTGGTGGTGTTCGAGGCTTACCATACAAATCTCTCACGATTCTTGAATAAATACTAACCTTAAATTGATGAAACTGAGAACTGCGATTTTGTTCCACGCTCTTGTAAGAAAGAGATTTCTGAGAAAAGATATGCGCTCAGGAAGAGATTTCCCCCAAGAAAACTGAAAGCCCTGTGGACCTTGTTGGAATAGGCTATTTCCAGGTTCCAAACACTCTCACTTTCAAAACGAGCCTACGTGCAAAACCTTTCTTGTGAAAACGAATTTAAATGAGAATAAAAAATCATTACTGAGCCTCGTTTTTCAGGGTGCAGAGAAAGTCAGTTTTATAGCTTGCCATTCGGGCAAGCTGTGGCTAGCATTTACTTGCCCAAAATTCATTTCAACTAGCCCCCAAAACGTTTTGATAAGCAGGATTGATTACACAGTTCTTATGTAATTTGAACTCCTCAAAAAACTTCACTTGCCCTTTGGCCAAGTTAAGAACAGAATTCACTGGCCCGATAGCAAAATCCACTAGTCCCGGGCTATCGGACACTACTTTCTTTGCACGTTGTTTTTGCAATCGAGTGTATACAATGTATCTAGACAATACTACTAAACCAACCTGATGATTCTCCCCAATAAGCGAGTCACTTTTAGTCTGGTTCAGCTTTTCCAACTTTTGAGGGACGTTCTTCAACCTGGGATTCCCGGATACATCTAACAACTGCAGAGAAGCCATCCACGACGGCAGATAGTACAAGTTATTTCTTGCTACGTGAAGAGAGGTCAACTTCGCCTTTGCCATGCTCTTGGGTAGTGTCTGCAATAAGTTATCATTCAAATCAAGTGTCTTGAGAGACGAACTCCAATTGCACTGCTTGGGTAATTCCACGATTTTGTTTTCTGACAGCCAAAGATTACAAAGACTTGGCATCTCGAGTAAACATACCGGAATCGTTTTCAACTGATTTTTGCTTAAGTCTAAACAACTCACTTTGTCCAGAATGTAAATGTTATCCGGAACTCTCTGTAGGAAATTTGAAACAAGAAGAATTGTTTCTACCCATTTAATGTTTTCTAGCCACGCAGGTTCAATTTCACCCATCGCAAGGTTCCCCCAATCAACTTGACGTCGTTGTCGATCACAGTCAGTATTCAGTAAAATTATCTCAGCAGCTTCCTTTCTTCTGTGCTGTAACGCCAGTTCAAGGGGAACAGCGGTTGGAAAGACTTCCTTGTTCGCAATAAATAACCTAAAAAAAGGTAGAGACTGGTTCGCACAATAGCGCTGGGCACAGTTACTATTTCTAAAACTGAAGGTCAGACAAACAAATTTTACCCTTTAAGCCCCAATATCCACATACAAATTCTCCAAACTGATCTCTATTTATTTTGTTCAAGAATGTGTTGAGAGAATTTGATAAAAGATCAAGGCATTTTCTCTTTGGTGATCATTTTATTAATTCTCATAACCTTTTCTATTGATGAGGTATAGATATTGATAGGAGAAAATTGATGTTGGTCATCACTGGGAATTAAAGGCTTAAGGCCCCCTCTACAGGAATCCGGATACTTTTTAAACTGCAAACTTTTTTATACGAATCGGAAACCAGTCAATCCGGACACCGAAACCACATTGTTTTGAAACCACCTGCCGGAGAGGTTTAAGGCCTCGTCTTCACGAATCCTAATAAAAAATATGCGGTTTCAAAAATGTTTGGATTCGTGTGGACATGGCCTAAAATTGATATTAGCGAATTCCCCACTTTCGTTTGTCTGTTGTTATTAAAATGCTGTGTTATCTGACTAATGATAGAAGTCAGACAGACGTTGCAAAAAGACCTTTCCACGGTTTCTTTTTTCCAACTTTTGACACGGACAAGTTTGGGAAAATCAGCCAACTCCGCTGCGAAGATCGCCTTCAAATTAGTAGAGTTGCCACGTTTGAAATTGTTTTGTTGAAAACTAAAGAAGACTAGCTTCTCGAATTCGCGATATTTTACAGAGGTTTGTATGGTGGGGGCAAGTTTGTGCTCCCACCATACAAACGACTGTAAAATTTCGCAACTCTTCGGAGCTACCGTTATCTTCTCTCGCTTAAGACGTATCACTTTCAAACTTGAAAATTGTGCTAATTTTAAGGCGCTCTTTCCATTGGTTTTGACGGATTTTCCCTAACTGGTACATGTCAAAAGTTGTCATTTACATGTCATTTGTGCGCTTTGCTATTGATTTGACACCGCACAGGCCAGGTTCGTTTAGTTTGAAGTGCCAGCCGTCTGTTTGCCCCAACCCTTCCCCAATAGGCGTAGCCAAGAGGGTGGGGCGAAGACGTCGTTTCTAAGTTGGATTAACACTTAGGGTCTTCTTCATTTAACTGTGGAGAAGGTGCATCCTGCGAGATTTTGTCTTCTTGAGTGAAGACTGGGGGTGGAAAAGAGGCTCTGCCTGAATCGCGTTCAACCTTAAACGTCGCGTCTGGTCAATCCTGCTTTCTACCGTCAAACTAGTTTTCCAAATGCAGGCATCCAGTTATTAGAGAGCTTTAGATTCTGAGACGAGGACGGCTACGAGCACGAGATTTCCTCAATACCGAGTATTGCCCACGTGTGAGCCAGCATCATTTTGGCGGAAAAACGAGATAGTCGTTGTCAATCTATTGCGAGTTTTAGCGAGAATGTCACTGTGGCGGGAACAAGTTGTCAAATGTAAGAAGTTTTATCAGTTTGCTATCGAGAGAGGGCTTACCCTCCGTCATTATAAATGACCGTACTAACTTTTTGGTGAAAAAAAGTAAAATCAAGCTTTCCGGGGTGTCTTTTTTTTAGAACACGCGCAAAAACTTGAAGTTAATCTCGTACTTGTCCTGATCTCGTCCTCAAATCTAAAGCCCTCTATTGATAGATCGATGGTTGTAACTGAGCCCGCCATACAAAGCGCACGGCTATAGGGCCTTCGAGGATTCAAAACGGTATTTCAGCAACATGCAACAAGTCGAGTGTAAATGCTGTTCGCGCAAACTTTTCATGAAATATTCTATATATTAATACTGATACAACACACACAAAGGAAACAAGGGAAAAAGTCAGTCTCCACAGTGATATACACTGTAACTAGAAAAATGACGTCAATTCCAAAGTATAAAAAATATCCTGTACCTTATACCAGCCATAGTGTTACGTGAAACACTTGGACAAGGTAATTCTAAAATGGCTTGTTCTCCTTCCTCTCTGCTCGTCTCTCCACCCATCAAATATTTTAGAAGCAGTCTTTTGTCGTGTTTTGCCGCATAGCACATCAACAATGTCGCAGCAGCCTCACAAAAGTCCAATCTTAGCGCTTGAATAATGCAGTCTTTGAGATACAAAGGCATTTTTCCACCCGCGACGACCAACGAACAGATTGCATCCACATGTCCGCAGCTTGATGCCTCCCACAGGGCTTCCTTGAAGCATGATGGTAATATATCTTGACCGGATATTGACGCTAACAAGTCCTTCAAATTTGGGCTATTTTCCCGGGCTGCCCTCTTGATCTCTAGAGAGCAGATCAATGATTGCAAAATATAAGAATGAGTCATGGCGGGCGAGGATCGTGAAAAGGAGAACGGAATATAATCAGGATCATGGATATTGCATGATAGTTGGTATAATTATAATTAGCCTGTCCACAGACGGTTTTTTTTTCGACGAAATTTGCGATCGCGCTGTCGACAATCTCTAAAGAGAAAATAGAAGGTCTGTAAACATGCTGGTATATAGCGTATGGAGTCTGTTTAGTGTTACACAGACGCGCAAGCTGTCAACTGAGGGGTGGGGAGGGAGGCTCTTGCGCTTCACAAACTCCCTTTGCTACCAAACCCCCCACCCCCCCACCTCCGCCCAGTCGAGAGTTTTATGGTAGCTACATACATGAAGCACAGTTCAACGTCCACATCTCCTCACATAAAATCTACGTTGGGAATATAAACGTGACCAGCCTGTTTGCATTGACGTTATCAATCTAACAGAGTGACAGGGCATGGAAAAGGACGTCTGTAGCAACCGAAATCAAAGCTGTCGTGCTCAGCTGTCTGTAACTACTGGGTTCTACATCTCTTGCCTTTTTGCAGTGAGTGTTCTTTCAGTTCCAATGACAAGGGAAGGAGGAGGAGAATAAAAATAGGAAGGCATTTTGTCACTACCCAATGATATGATCACCTATTGAAAAAAAGCATTAGGTCTGTACCAACAGTCTCGTAAAGAACCTGGTTGTTGTCGGACAGGAATAAAAATTTGTCACCTCCTGCTTGCCTGTGGCTACCCAGTGTTCTTCTAACTGATCGAAACTGAGCTCACAAAGTGGAATAGAAATTTCATCCACCTACCTTCGGTCTTGAGTATTTGTGCTGCTTTCTTGCACTTCATAATTATGGCTGTCCTGTAAGGTGTTTTATCAAACTCATCTTTCTTAGTTACATCAGCATTGTGTTTCAAAAGCTCAACCACACAATCTACATTGTCCATTGACGCTGCAATGTGCAGAGGTGTGTACTGACCATTGGCCTCGGCATTTGCATTTGCACCATTCTCGAGCAATAGCCTGACAACATCGATTCGACCTTCTTTGGCTGCTTCATGGAGGGGAGTGTAGCCAAGGAAACCGATACGTTCTTCTAACTTGTTATGAATATCTTCAGCTTCCTCCAGGTAAGACTGGATTTTGGAGACACTGCCTTGCCGGCAGAGACTATGCAGATGACCAGTTGTCATTGGTCTCTCTGTTAATACTAAACAACAACAACAATTTAAATTAACCAAGAAGACTAAACAAGAAAAGAAAGACAAAAAGAAAATCACCGACAAACAAACAAAATATAAACAGTTATTCATTTTCACTGGCAGAAAAGATCAGTCACTCATTTTTTCTGACAAAACCATGCCACCCCCTCCGAGGCGAATGATAGGCAAAACATTATAATGTTAAGCTTATGTTTTTTCGTATTATAGGTCAAAAAATAAATTAGTTAGGGGTAATCTACATAAGATGTCCAGCTTTACCTTTAAAACTTAAGTTAGTATTATTGGACTTTCGGCTCAAAGGGTTTTTAGTGAAAGTACGAGAACCTCGGGTGAGATTTACGTATATCCCCCATTAAAGATATACTCTATACCCAAAACGGTAATTTTACGAAAAGATAGCTTATGGCCTTATTAAGAGATTTTGAGAAAATAGAATGTCCGGTTCATCTGTATTCGCCAGAAAAGACTAAGAAAACGGGGAAAGTTTTTCGTCACGCAATTCCAATTTTGCCCTGCAGCTTGAAACCGGAAATGACGTACAAAGAAGATCCAGCGATAGCGTAGTTCCTAGGCTTAAACAGGAAACCAATAATAAAAGCTGATGCTCTTCCAACATTTAAACGTGGGCCACCAGAAACTAAAGAGCTAGGACGTGAAACGGAAAAATCGCCGCAACATCTCGGGATACGCAAGATCACCATAATAAAAAATAAAAGAAAGGCAAATCACCATAATAAAAATATATTAATTGCTTATGGTTTATATGGAGAATACATGTTAAAATTCTGTGTAGTCTGTGTTCTCATTACTCGTCTGCAAAGCGAAATCCCTCGAACACAAAGTCATCCCTCTTCATTGTCTCTTTAGTAGGGGAGGAAAGTGAGCCCCAATGTAACAAACTGTGCAAGACAGCAGGACAACGCGAACTTTTCCTAAAATGCCCGAGCACCACCTCGCCAGCTGCCTTTAAGCTATGTGACGGTTTGTTTGTGTGTTGGGCCTTCGTAGGAGTCGCAGTACTGCTGTTTGCATTAATACCAGGCTGTCTGAAGAACCCAGCGATTCAAGAAAACTGCTTGGAATCCCGGATGTGTTATGCAAATAGGATGAATCCTTCTGCCTCAATCGCTTCATTGTTTTTAGCGACCACAGGCAACAGTCAATCTCTGAGCAGCAGACACACTCTTGAAATTGTGACGGTAGTCGCTTTTTCTTAGGTCGACAACCTTTATATAATTCATCCAAGCACAAATATGTTCATAACATGAAATTATTGAATTTCCCGGGAAAATCGCCTTGTACGCATACACGGTTTAATTACTTATTCAACACGGCTTTAGATCGTAATATTAAATGCTCAAACAAAACATTGCCACTCCATCAGATAAGAAATTTTTTGGCTAGAATAACTTTATTTTATCGAAAGTGTAATCACACCGTCGATCAGTAACGAACAGAATTTGCAGTGCAGCATATTTGCTTTAATACCGTTCCACGTCGAACTCGCTTGTCGAGTCAGTATCCGATCGCTGTCATACGGCTTTAACAGGTACGTCTGTGCTCCCTCACACGCTGATAAACTCAAATTGTCGTTTATACTTTTGTTTGGAGGACGAGAAGAAAGGGAAGAACCATCCTCACTCCACAATCTCTTCAGTCACTCTGAAAAGATTCTTCTTTGTATGTTATGGTCAAGTGCCCTAACAAATCAGCGATTTCACTTCCGGTCCTGAAAAGGCTGAAATTTCGCTTTTCTCCAACGATTTTCGGGATTTTACTTTTGCCTTTCGATTGTTTTTTTGTCATTTTCCCGCAATAATAGTGCAAATGCTATCTTTTGAGCAAAAGCTGCTTTTTATAGAGTATCCCTTGAGGAACCCGTACAAAATTCTCAAGTCGATCACACAACGACACCGCTTACAATTCAATCAAGACCTTTTAGGCAGGATTTAGTTATGAAAAGAAGTAAACCACGTCTTACCTGTTGCGTGTGTTAAGTTCAGTTACTGTTTAGAAAGCAGGAAATCGTGCTGCTATATCAAAACACTCTTATCGCGCTGAAAGAAAACCAGTGTTATTAAACAGTGATGGTCACTAGTATATACTTCATGGTCCGAAGCCATAAGTGCACCGGTGATATATACTCTGTGTAACATAAAGTATTGTGTCTACTAACTTAGTTATTACTCGTAGTTATTAGAAGTTACAAGTAGTTACGGGTATAGTTACTTGTACAGTTACTAGTAGTTACTAGAAAAATGCTAGAAGTTACTGGTAGTTCAGTAATAGTAGTTACTCAGTGGTAGTTATTTCTTGTTTGTATTCACCAATGAATGGTAAACTGTATCAATTTTCGTCTCTTTACGGGAACACCAGTTTCTGCCAATCCTCTGGGTGTCAACACCAGTAAAGGTAAACAGGCTTGAGTTTTGTTATGTTTTTTCTTTTAAAAAATCGTTCCTCTTTATTCTGTTGGTCAAACGAGACATTGTAAACCTTCTAATTTGTTATCAGCGAAAGAATAGCTTCAGGAAGTCAATCAGAAAATAGCTAAGAAGTTGGATGCCAATAGGCTTGCGGGCCCTTTTGATACATCACCTTTCCCAGTTTTCAGAATGTCCCGCGTGGGGGTTGTCTCAAAGAAAACTCCAGGAGATTTACGCATGATCCATGACCTTTCTTATCCAAAAGGGAAATCAGTCAATGATGGTATTTCTCAGGAGCATTCAAGTGTCATTATGCTAATATAGACAAGGCAATTAAAGGAATCAACTAGCCAGGTGTTGGTTCCCATCTGGCAAAAACTGATACATAATTTATTAAAAGTGCATTCAGGATTGAACCAAATAATCCAGGGGTGTAGCCAGCCTATAAACCTGTAGGCCCTGGTCTCCAAATTTTTGGTTTGATCACTCTATACCGCTCCCAATGAATTATGCTTTGTTGGAGTGAGGTCAGGGCAGGTCTACAACTAGTCGAAAAGCTGACTACGCCCTGTAATCCTCTAGCCTGAAATTCATCCGATTGCTTCGAGTCATTTTCTCCTCTCAACAACGTCTGAATCGACCGGCCGTTAATGCTGTCCAGTGACGTAACTCACTACCCAAAAACCGGGTAGTGATTTTGATTAGTTGATTGTCTAAACATTCGCATAATTATGTATAGTTATGAAAAAATTTAGCGGGATTCAGCGGATCGCATCCCCGGCATTCTTTCGTTTAGTTCAAACATTTCGGTAAGCTTAATCTTTATCTTAAACAGCAAAATTGCCCTTGTCTTCGAAACTGAAATGCTAAATTGAACTGCGAATGAAGAATCATTGCGGAGAGTCGGTAGGTTTTTCATTTAGAGCCGCTTTGTGGTTTCGGCGGCCGGTGATTTGTTTACGCGAAGTTTTCTGAGATCAATGTTATAATTCGACCTTCTCGCTATTTTTACCGTCAAGTGTAATGATTCTGTTAGCTTTTCTTTCCTGTCTCCTTGTTTTTTTTCTTCGTTTATTAAAGCAAATCATTGTGTTTTTGAACTAAGTGTTCCGAGTGTGTGTTTATTTCATTTGCGTTAACGGCCGGTCCATTCAGACGTTACTGAGGAAGTAATATATAGATTTAGCCAGGGCTAAAAGCGAAGCTCCCATTAATAAATTTATAATTTAAATCAAACAATAAACTTGTAATCCACAAATCAGTTAACTTTAAGGGAAAGGTAAGGCTAAGAGTAGTAGGGCTTCAGCAAACTTAACCGTTTTGGTGCGTTCCCTTAATTAATAGGCATATGGGTCGAGTCAATGACGTCACCCATTGTTATAACCTAGGGAAAAAATGCGTTCCTTCATATTAATTAAGTGCCTAGTCACTGCCTTCCTTCATATTAATTTAAGTGCCTAGTCAGTGTCTTCCTGCATACTAATTTGGATTTCCTGCATACTAATTAAGTGTCTTCCTCCATATATAATGAAGTGGATAGGTTTACTAATGAGCGTCACTCTACTACAATAGAAACAATAGACTTGCCTAGACTTGCCCGTTAAGTAACTTGAGCCCGGTTTTCGGACCGTCTATTAAAAGAAAAATAGGAATAAGAGAAGCGATCACCTAGCAACGCGAGAAACGGCTTCCTATATCTTATTTAGCGCTAAAACTCAGATATACATAAACAAAACACATACAGAAAGTGGAGTTGTCTTGAAAAGTCTTTATTTCCGTTTAGTTTATGTCTTCTTATTTGGCGCTAAAACTCAGATATATATAAACAAAACATACACAAATTGGAGCTGAAAACTCTCTAAGTTTGTCTGACGTTTTCTCCTTTCTATCTCGAGGAAATGAAAGTCTTGTCATTTTCACGGACGGTTAATCAGTTAATTATGCAAGTTCACAAGTTGAATACAAATTAGCTCTACAGGAAAGACCCAAGGGTGAGAATCTTGACGTATTATTATAAAACAAATAACTTAACAAGGATTAATTAAAACACGCGACTAATGATTGCTAGCAATAAAATCTGACACGAGATACCGTTTAAAACAAAAAAAGTCAAATACACAGCGATTTGAAAGAAATCTATTAAAACAGTCAAAGAAAGCAAGTCATGTTTTACTTACCCCTCTCCCTTTTCAATTTTGTTTCCCTCCTCAATTTTTTCTTTTTCCCTTCTCCACAATTTTATCATTTTCCCTCCTCAATGTTTTTATTCCCTCCTCCACAATTTTTACCATTTTCCCTCCTCAATGTTTTTTATTCCCCTCCTTCACCTCCACCTCCTCATTTATTCTATATATTTTTCCATCCACAAATACATCGACCTCCTAGCGACCCTACATCGACCCCACATCGACCCTACATCGATCCCACATCGACCCCACATCGACCCTACATCGACCCCACATCGACCCTATATCGACCCTACACTCAACTTTTTTTTTAAAACTGCTTCGTAAATAGTGAAGCTATATACCACCACCGCCACATTTCTATTGTTTTCCCACCACCACCACCACCGCCACCACATTTCAATTGTTTTCCCACCACCACCACCACATTTCTATTGTTTTCCCTCCACCATCACCACCACCACCACCACCACCACCACATTTGTATTGTTTTCCCTCCACCACCACCACCACCACCACCGCCACCACATTTCTATTGTTTTTCCTCCACCACCACCACCACCACCGCTACCGCCACCACATTTCTATTGTTTTCCCTCCACCACCCTCCTGTACCCCTCCTGTACCCCTCCTGTACTCTTCCTGTACCCCTACTGTACCCTTCCTGTACCCCTTCTGTACCCCTCCTGTACCCCTCCTGTACCCTTCCTGTACCCCTCTTGTACCCCTACTGTACCCCTCCTGTACCCCTCCTGTACCCTTCCTGTACCCCTCCTGTACCCCTACTGTACCAAAACAAAAATGAGAAGGAGGAGGGAAAACAAAAAAATGAGGAGGAGGAGGAGGAGGAGGAGGAGGGAAAACAATAAAAATGAGGAGGAGGAGGAGGAGGGAAAACAATAATAATGTGGTGGCGGTGGTGGTGGAGGGAAAACAATAGAAATGTGGTGGCGGTAGCGGTGGTGGTGGTGGTGGTGGAGGAAAAACAATAGAAATGTGGTGGCGGTGGTGGTGGTGGTGGTGGTGGTGGTGGAGGGAAAACAATAGAAATGTGGTGGTGGTGGTGGAGGGAAAACAATTGAAATGTGGTGGCGGTGGTGGTGGTGGTGGGAAAACAATAGAAATGTGGCGGTGGTGGTATATAGCTTCACTATTTACGAAGCAGTTTTAAAAAAAAAGTTGAGTGTAGGGTCGATGTAGGGTCGATGTGGGGTCGATGTAGGGTCGATGTGGGGTCGATGTGGGATCGATGTAGGGTCGATGTGGGGTCGATGTAGGGTCGCTAGGAGGTCGATGTATTTGTGGATGGAAAAATATATAGAATAAATGAGGAGGTGGAGGTGAAGGAGGGGAATAAAAAACATTGAGGAGGGAAAATGATAAAAATTGTGGAGGAGGGAATAAAAACATTGAGGAGGGAAAATGATAAAATTGTGGAGAAGGGAAAAAGAAAAAATTGAGGAGGGAAATAAAATTGAAAAGGGAGAGGGGTAAGTAAAACATGACTTGCTTTCTTTGACTGTTTTAATAGATTTCTTTCAAATCGCTGTGTATTTGACTCTTTTTGTTTTAAACGGTATCTCGTGTCAGATTTTATTGCTAGCAATCATTAGTCGCGTGTTTTAATTAATCCTTGTTAAGTTATTTGTTTTATAATAATACGTCAAGATTCTCTCCCTTGGGTCTTTCCTGTAGAGCTAATTTGTATTCAACTTGTGAACTTGCATAATTAACTGATTAACCGTCCGTGAAAATGACAAGACTTTCATTTCCTCGAGATAGAAAGGAGAAAACGTCAGACAAACTTAGAGAGTTTTCAGCTCCAATTTGTGTATGTTTTGTTTATATATATCTGAGTTTTAGCGCCAAATAAGAAGACATAAACTAAACGGAAATAAAGACTTTTCAAGACAACTCCACTTTCTGTATGTGTTTTGTTTATGTATATCTGAGTTTTAGCGCTAAATAAGATATAGGAAGCCGTTTCTCGCGTTGCTAGGTGATCGCTTCTCTTATTCCTATTTTTCTTTTAATAGACGGTCCGAAAACCGGGCTCAAGTTACTTAACGGGCAAGTCTAGCCAAGTCTATTGTTTCTATTGTAGTAGAGTGACGCTCATTAGTAAACCTATCCACTTCATTATATATGGAGGAAGACACTTAATTAGTATGCAGGAAATCCAAATTAGTATGCAGGAAGACACTGACTAGGCACTTAAATTAATATGAAGGAAGGCAGTGAATAGGCACTTAATTAATATGAAGGAACGCATTTTTTCCCTAGGTTATAACAATGGGTGACGTCATTGACTCGACCCATATGCCTATTAATTAAGGGAACGCACACGGAACGCAAAGGGAACGCACCAAAACGGTTAAGTTTGCTGAAGCCCTACTACTGCTAAGTGATTTTAGAGTGAAGAAAAATCTTACATAGAATTGATAGCCGTATATATACACCCAAAAAATAGCAATTATCTTCGATTACATTTTAGAGCCATAATGGCTCTTGATCACAGTAGATTAGGCCTGGAAAAAGAATTTTGGAAAACAAATCAAGCCGAATTTTTTGCGCTCGACAAGTTCACTTAACAAAATCTTGCCAACAACTCTGGGAGCGTGTAAACCAACATTTCATACTTTTTTATACATCACATCTGAAACAGAAATATGAGGCGTTGTTTTTATCATATAGACCTCAGACAAAATGCAGTATTTCACAATTTTTCAAGACAAATACTCATTCAATATTCAGAACCGTAAGAAGCACGCGTGGGCTTTTAGCAAAACTGTTCAAAAAATTTCCAAAATCACCTATACGGCCAGCCGGTTCTCACTTTTGACAAGCGCCAAATTTTCAGTGAACATTAAAAGAGTTACGCTTCAACATAATAAAGAATTTATTATGTTTATTTTTTTTATTAAATGGTTTTATAACGATGTGTAATCTTAAAAAGCGTTTGATACGAGCAGCATTTTGAGTACTCCTGCAAGCGTTGTTTATGAACGACTGAAAACAAACGGCAAAGCGATTAAAATTGTAAGAGACTACTAACAATCAATAAAAGAAATGTAATTCGGTTAAACATTTACAGAGACAACAATTTTCATTCACGAAGACAAGTATTAAAGCGTCTCTAAAAATCCTGAGTCTTTAAGCTTAAGCTTAAAGAGCCGGCTTCCTGGTGTTTACTGTTTTCAAAGATGAACTCGAGGCAAGAAAATCGCTCAAAGCTTTCTTTCTACAGCCAAAATTATAACTAAATACTCTTCGGAACGTTTTTTCGTTCTATATGCGGAGAGAAAATATCGACTAAAGGCTTTTTAAAGTTCTGTAAGCTTATATATACTAGATCAGATCATTGTCTCAGATCTTAATACAAACGTGCATAAATTAGCCTCATAAACTGCGCTCGACTTCATGAAATTAGATATAAAAAAAGAAACATACACTGTATACAATAATTACTTAGGCTTACCATTCGAGATGCAGCTCTTGAAAGCTATGAAGTAAGGCCAGAATCGCTTGAGGGACTTTTCAACCCGCATCCAGCAAGGTAAAAACGAAAGCGATGCATCCGAAATCGGATTTCCAACTTTGGCAACCGGCGCATTTCCCGACCAAAAATTCAATAAACAAACCAGCCATGAATCAAAGAAGACTGTTGATAGCAGCTGTATTTCATTTTAAGCATTCAGTAGAAAAAGACAGTAAAAAATATCACAAGTTGACAAAATACTCTGATTTTGACCAATCAGAGCATAAAAATTGGACGGTCGCAGAGCGTGATCAACGCGTGACTATGGTGAGAAAAGTGAAAAGCCTCTGTCTTCCCTGCTTGTATTTTTAAATGACTGGCTGAATTTTCGAGTCCGAGATCAGTTTGAAATCAAAATGTTAATAGCGCGGGGCCATGGTGACATTAACACAACACTTTCTGTCATCATGTCATTATTTTGCTGCCGTTCTCTTTGCCTTTGTATTTCTCTTTCGCGTTGCCTTTGTCTGTTCATTCTAGCTCTGTCTCGTTCTGCTTGCCGACCTTTTTCACTATAATTTTCTCTCCTTCTTCTCGCTCTGACCCTTTCTACTTGCTTTCATTTTTTCAAAACCAGTTGCGCGATATAATTGCGCGACGTTGCGCCATGCGATTTCCCGCCAAAAAATACCTACTTTCCCCTACCCCAAGAGTCCATGCGGACTACTTTCCACTACCCGGAAAGTCCGTACGGACGGACGTACGCTACGTCATAACCAAATTTTCTGGGATGGATAGTTTACCAAATTTTCTTACCCATGGTGCTCCGCTAATAACGACTCGAAGTAATCGGATGAAATTCAGGCTAGTAATCCTCAATATTATTATCTTTTTGGTAAAAAATGGAAGGATCAATATTATTATATGATAAATGCATGCCTTTTGGATTTGCCTAGCTCTTGCAAAACACTTCTTTAATTCAGCGGTCATAGCGAACTCGAAAGTGGACTATTCATTTTTTAACTCTATTCTTGTTGCTTTTTCATGTTGTTGCTTACAGGCGCAGCGCCACTTTAAAAACATGTATTTTGCAATTTGTGATCCGTGTTTATCATTCACTGGTTTACGTTGAACAGTAAATTGGTATTGGTATTTACATTTCATTGGTCAAAATTAAATTTGCGCTGGGGTGGGGCGTGCCCCTGCTTTGCATGGGCTTTGCCGGTGTCATTGCCCTCACCTTCGCAGGCAATACATGTCTAACGATAGTTTGTATTTGTTTTCATTTGATATTCTGAGATTAATAAACCCGGCTTGATGTTTAAAGTTCACATAGCCATTTTACTCCATCATGTGTTTTGTATTGCCATTACGAACAGAGCTCAGCGCATATTTC
>CALNXK010000978.1:2500-16167 GCA_942486035.1 Porites lobata | reverse complement strand
CATGTACTTTTTTTATGGTTATTAATCAAGCTTCAAATCGCTAATAAATCGAATTCATTTAAATACATTTGGAACAAAGCAAGATAAGGGCCTATAATTGGTTGTATTTTTCGTTTACTGGTAAATGGGCCTCTAAATAGGGGGGCTTATGAGCTTTCAGTTGACACTTTTGTGGCGTAAGAAATGCATGTAAATCTCCTACCTACTCACCAAACCCACTCGTCTACCCACCCACTTACCTACCTACCTACCAATCATATACATACCCACCTGCATTGTTTGTCACCGGTTATAACCGGTTAATGCATGGCTTAATATCAGGATCAATAGGAGTCTCTATAAGTACCTTTGAGTCCTACAAGATACTATGTCACCCTTGCCATTTAAACATTTTCATGTTTGCAGTGTTGTGTTTCTGGCAAACTTGTCTTCTGTGCTGATTTGGTGTTTCTCAGGATGAGCGGTAGTTCTCAGCCCCGCCACCCCTTTATTCAATTAAACGACACCCAGCTTTTGAGACACTCTGATAAACATAGTTGAATATATGACTGGTGTAGTTATAAGTAAATTCTGACCCTGCTCGCCAAAGACTCTCCAGTGGCTCAGTGGTTACAGCATCCGAACTAGAATTCGGAGGGCCGTGAGTTCGAATCTCACCTGGAGCTATCAGACAAGCAACTTATTTTATTTATGGACTGGAGAAAGAAATAAAAATTACCGTCACTTACATCTTTCAATCGACGCATTTATTTCAAACGTCTGGCTCAAATATACTCAGCAATTTACAGAGGCAATGTAACAGCGTTTTGACGACTGAAAACTAAAGAAAAGGGAACTAAATGAATGAACACCAACTAGCAGAACTTAAAAAATGAAAAAAAAAAAAAACTCTTTCTTTGTACCTACTAACACCCGCTAGCCAGTCCAGCGGAACTAGGAACTCATCCACTTAGTATAAGAAGTCTTTTTCTTTTTTTTTTTTCTTTCACTTTCTCCGCGCCAAACACTTCATTTCGTATGCAGCCCACGCATCTACTTGATGTTATCGTCTCAAAAACAATTTTTTTTGCGTTAATTAATTATTTCGCTGCCAATTAAAAAATATCGGAGAAGCATCCGCTTTATTTAAGTTAAAACTTTAGAAGTAAAGTGAACCAATGAAACGATTGTGTCTGAACACTTTTTGCTTAATAAATAAGGATTCAATAAAAGGGAAAAACAATTGATGTCAGAACCGGGTAAATATCTAATTGGAATACAATTTTATGTGTCAGCTCGATTATTGTCAGAGGCGAATAAAAGAATTGATCATGAATGTCGGAATACGGTGATTATTAAAACTGGAATAAAACAGTACATGCCAATTAGGTCATTCTTGAAAGTTTTTTGATACTATCAAACGCGGGAGACAAGATATTGGAAGTAAAGTCATTGAATTTAAAGTCAAATGCATTTTTCTTTCTCCCCTTTTTCGAAGAAAAAAATAAACTGTCCAAATTGAAATGTCTGGTTTCAATGAATAATTTGAGATGCGATTAATGGACAGGAAGCCATCTGTTTAAATATTGTCCGAAGATTCGTAAACAGCGATGAAATTAATAGTCACTATGCCTCTGTAATTAAGCCAAGACTTTTTTTTTCACTAATACCATCTGCAACTTTCCGAGGAGGATTATTGACGCATAAAAATTAAAATCTTTTTAATGGTAACTTCTACAGCTAATTTTTTTAACAGTTTTAACATAAGAGGTTTTAAAAAAGGTTAGATGACATAACAGACGGCAAGAAGAGAAATTTAACATATGGCTGAAAGAAAAATTAGAGCCTGCTACTAGTGGCAGGAAAGAAAAATATAAGAGAAAACAATTCAACAGATCCTTAACAGATCTCGGATCATTTCTCTGCTGCTCTTTGCCAAACATTAACATCAAATAATCCATTTTAAGCATTTGTGATGTAAAGTCTCCATGGAAATCATTATTGACAGCAAAAGGTTGACTTGCTCAGATTATTTAATGCCCAAAATATTTAGAATTCCGTACAAGAAAATGTAGCATTTAGTAAAATTTTTTATTCTGATAGAAGTTTTGATGGCGAGCATCGAGATCCTCCTTGAAATTAACTTCTGTTGATAAAATGGCACGAACGTTACTGATTCAGCCGACTTTAGTTCATGCGCTTGTTAATTGAACCATTCCACCTTCATTTTCACATTCATATTGTGGTTTTACAAACTACAATGGAGAATATGGAAAACCCTTCGCTTTGCATGTCTCTTAAAACATTATTGTAATGGGCCTTATCCTAGATTGTCCTCTGCGGTAGATCAAAGGAATAAAACAAAAACGTTTATAATTATGCGGCTTCCGACGGCAAGTTATTTTAATTAGTAACTTTTTCAAATGTCTTATTAATAAGTCTTAACACTGACCACCCGACTATATTTAATGCTTGAGGTATCGCAGGAAAAAAATAGTAAAAAATGGGACGTAAATTACCAGTAGCTTCCGTTTTCGGTGTAAGAACGTAGAGTTGCTTCAGCCTCTTAACATCAGTTGGTTAACTTCAGGAATAGTCTGTTAATCGTTTCAGTTCAGTCGACCGCAGTGACAAGATCCTTTTTGCTGTTAGTTTTAGCCAGCAGACCCTTATCAGTTACTAGAATCACGAAGCTATCTGGCGCTTTCTAAATTCAAACGCAGTCTTAATGGATGTCCAATTTAATGCGCTTAGGATTTATTTTCAAACTGATCTGGGAAATAACCGACAGATAAAAATCTTCATCGGTACAGGAGAAAGAAATATAACTTTTCCACAGCATGCTAACAAAAGAAAAAAAATTCTTATGTATTTTTATTACTACTTTTGATCTCTAAATAACGATGGCTAAAATCCGGCTTATACAAACCATTATAGTATTTGTTACTCAACAACGATTCTCACTCGTGAGCTTAGGGGTACTTACCTATGGGGAAATCGCTTATCGCAAGGGGATGTGGCGTTTCCAAGGAGAATACTGGTTGCATGGAATCACGGGTTCGCTCATTCATAGACCCGACAGCTGTGCCAAGCTGATAGCCCCAGTAAGGGCGAAACAACTGTCCATGGCTGCCACCGCCGGGGTGATATGGTTGTGCGCATGCGTAAGGAAATGACCATACCGCGGAGTTGTTACGTGTGCTTCAGTGCTAAAACCGGCATTGGTTTGTCTTGGCCTGTTTGAAGTTCTCCGAGGTTGAAAGATGTCTAGTGTGAATAGAGGAAAAATAAAAATAAAAAGAGTTAAATTAGTTTACAATAATATGGACAAAAAGGCAAAATACATAAACATTTAAGGTCAGATAGTGGGTAGTCGTATAGTTTCTAATTTACAATTTGATTCTATGATTTTGCCTACACCACGCTGCGAAGTAGGTTTTGAGAAGAGCTTTTTGTTAAAACTAATATTTCGAACAGACTCAACTTATGGCTGATCTCCCGTCATATTGCTTATCAACTTCATTCCAAGGGTTTGGAATGAGTATGCAGCGTTCTTAAAAGTAAGTATTTAAAAGGACTGTCACTTTTTACTGGAATGTATAGAAAAAGGGTACAAGATTGGGCCTCCGGAAGCCGGAATCTATAAAACTTTTTGGTAAATTCCCCCCGTGGGCAGTCTCCCACGCAAATGTTCTTTGGACATTGGGGAGGAACACGTCAAGAATTCCTAAGAACGTCTGCGTGGGAGGCTGCTACTCCTAAGGTACACCGCATATGTTTACTTACACTTGCCCTAAACGAGAAAGAGTTTGAATATTTATATTCAGATCAGCGTAGCAAATTTGAGCTTTCTCGAAACTTTTAAAAACTAACAAAATATATATAACGCCGTTCAGTTCGTCAAAAATACTCTCTTCTCGGTGTTTCATCTGGTGATAAAACATGGACACTGCGTCCTATGTTTTATATATTACGTCAAAGCCGCCACCAAATTTTCAGATAGGGAACAATAATGAGGGGTTATGTAATGTATTCCCCTAATTTAACAAGGATAAATCGATGGACCGTACGTGCTTCTCTCGAATTCTACCGACACGTAGTTTTACGCGGGGTTGTATCAATCTTTACGGAACATGACATTTTAATTAAATAAACTTATTCTGAATGTATGGATGGATCGTATATCTTCCATATGAATTCCTTGCTCGTTGTTTTAGGCGCGCTAAACACCCAAACGAGCGAATGCGTGCAAAACCTTATCAAAGGAAAGTTCCCCATGAACTCATGAATTAAAAATTTGTATCATGATGAACGTTAATTTGTATGAAGATGTCATTTGACCCTCATAATAAAAACATTTTTTTGCTGATCGTTCACAATTCATGAACTGCATGAATTCTTGCCAATGCTCCAGAGTCAGCTGACCGAAGCCGCAACATGAGCATAAAACAAAAAATAAAAGAAAATTTTCCGTCTTAAACGGGGTTCTGCGAAGCGTGGTTCCGCCGTACTATTGTAAATTGTTTCGCGCCTTATCTTTTTCTATATAGCGTTTCACATGACGCCACTACCAGTCCAGTGGGAGTTAAACTCTTTTATTAAGTAAAAACTTTCCGTTTTCTTAGCTGCTGCCCACGTGAGTGACAGCACTCCATTGATCGAATCAAGTTCCACGCCAAGATGGCTAGACAAAGTCTTGTGGATAGTTTTCTGGAAACGTATACGGATCCGAATTTTTTTAGTCATCCTTCCCATTTATTGACCTCTTATACCGTAAAGTCCCGGGGGGAGGGGGACTGGAAAAATAAGGGGAAGATCATTATACGTTTTTGGGAAACTGCCCTGCTTCCCCTTCCCTAGGTCAACATTAACACTTACTTTTCACTTAGGACATAATGTTGGCCTTTGGGGAGGGGTATGTGGGCAGTTTCCCAGAAACGTATAATGATCCAAGGGGGGTGGGTCACTGTTTTCATGTATGTACTGGGGTGGGCTTAGAAAAACCATGCATAATTAAAGGGGTGGGAATGTATGTTTTTTGCACACGTCAGGCATTAATTTGTTTCTTAGACAATATGCAAGTAAAACTGAGACATTATTCACAATCAAAACAAAAATCATAATAACTGCAGTTTAAGATAATATTCATACCCCAGCACAAGAGGGAATGTGTATTCTGACCACCTTGCCCTGGCAATTCCAACTTTCTTTTATCCAAACTATGTAATTTTTTTCTCTCACCCCCTTTTCCTTCTTAATTTCCTATTCCCCTCAATGGGAGGGGTATAATATTTTCTGAAACTAGACATTAGAAAAAGGAATTGTCAAATTGACAAATGTAGGATCGATAAACTCTTGGAGTTGTGGAGTAATTACTGCGTAGGCAAGACTAATACGATTTATGAACGCTAAAAGGTTCATGCAGAGCACAAGAACCCGCAGAAACAATTGACACCTATGCATCTGCACTTTGTACACTGGCTACCGTGTGCCTTTGGATCCCTAATGGAAGAAATGATTAGCGACCGACTCGCATGTGGTATTTCAGACAACGGACCACGCAAGAAGCTGCTGCAAGAAGCAGAACCGAGATTGGAGAAATGCATGAACTATTGTAGACCAGCTGAAGCTGCAAACATCCAGCTGAAATAGATCTCCAGCCACGGAGCAGAAGCATTACATCATCTAAACGACTCCAAAATGGGGACGGCACTGAGAGAGTGCAAATACTGTAGCAGAAAACATAAAAGAGGAATGGAGAAATGCCCAGGATATGGCAAGACCTGTACAAAGTGTTCCAACCAAAACCACTTCAGTTCTGTCTGCCTACAAACCGTTTCACTTACGACACCAAGAAAAGTACAGCCCCAGAGAGACTTGCAGGAAAGCAAGCCTAAGGTACATGCGGTACACAAAGATTTGCAACCCTCATCTGAGGGTGAACTTTGGGTCCTGTCATTCGCTGAACAGGTCAGTACTATCAGCAGCAACAAGGGCAGAATTTATGCAGCCATGGAAATCGGGAACAAAACTTTTGAAATGCAGATGGACACTGGAGTATCCTGCAATGTCCCGCCCCGCAGCTACTTGCCTGCTGATGCTGAAATCCAGAAAACTATGCGAAAACTTGTTACCTACTCCAAGTCCAAACTGAGAGTGTTGGGCACCGTCACAGCAACTGTGCGAAACCCACGAAACAACGTTGAGTATACTGAAGAATGTGTTGTGGTAGTTGATGTATCTACACCACTCCTCGGGGCTGAAGCGTGCATAAAATGAACCTGGTGGTAGTTCAGCATCAGGACACCTCACACTCTGACAGGTAGCCCTCAAAGGGTTCTGAGCTAGCCGAAGTGCACAGAAGTGCACAATATCAAAAGGCCTGACATAGGAGATTGTCCTATCAGAGGATGCTGACGTATCAGGATCCTGCCATGGGCAAGATGCGAGGCAGTTAAGCTGCACTTGGAAGTCGACGATGAAGTGTCACCCGTTGTAATGCCTCCTTTGCTTGTTCCCGTAGCAGTTAAGGTAGAATTGAAGGAAGAACTTAATCCCCTTGAGAGCCTCGAAGAAATCAGAAGAGAGTATGAGCCTACAGAATGGGTGGCTAGCATGGTTGCGACTCAGAAGCTAAATGGAAAGATTAGGTTTTGCATCGACAAACAGCACCTAAATCAAGCATTGAAGTGTCGACACCACCCACTACCTGTGGTGGAGGATATTTTGCCAGAGCTATCGAAAGGGAGAGTGTTAAAAAAGACGATCTGAAGAATGGACTCCTTCAGACACAACTTGACGAAGAGCACAGCAAGCTCACGACATTTCAGACCCCTAAGGGAAGATTCCGATGGCTCTGTATGCCATTTGGTATCTGCCCAGCAACCAAGTGTTTCCAACGCCAGCTCGACCAATGCCTTGAGAGACTTAAGGGGGTGTATATAGCCAAAGGGATACTGATGAAAAGGCTGACCTTGACCATGATCAAAACCTAAAGAACCTTTTAGAGCGTTGTAGAGCAAGAAATATCAAGCTGAACACGGAGAAGTTCCAGTTCAAAAGCATTTATCACCGGAAATAGCTTTCTATTTGAGAAATAATTCTTCATCCAGGAGTAGAGTTGGCCGTCAGTGCCGAACTGCCTGTGTAATTGGACAAATTCTTTTTGTTTTAAATGCTTTATTAATTATTATTTTCGTTTTCGTCGAGACTCGACGGGCTAACTTCAAATTGATTAATGGTGTAATTAACTTTACCAAACTTTTCTTTCTTTTCGGCGTCTCAAATCACCCCTATCCAAGTTCCTTTGAGATCTGGCAACTTCTGCATACCGTATAAACTCGAGGGAAGAGAAGAACAGCACGGCCTAGCTGTTAACTGATACAGGCCTTTTGAGACGCATTTTTGCCAGTTTCAGTCTATTTTTCATGAAACTATTTGAGGGTCTCAATGGGGTGGTGGCTTTGACGGTTATCGACTAAAATTTTGCCTCTTTTACCGCTATCGGTTATTTTTTTCTGTTACGGTTGACAAAAAAGTTAAAAATTAATTTCTTTTGTTTCAAAGAGTTAAATATTAATAAACCTGTACTTTTTGTATCTTCAAAGCAAAATAACGGTCTTAGGATCATCTCGGGATAAAATGAAGTTATTCTTTTGAAAGATTTTAACCGGATTTGTTACATCATACTAGTTATAAAGTATTCCACTTCTAATATCATTTTACGCATAGAAATGCCAATACAGTCAATTTAAAAATAATCTTTGTGAAAAAGCAGAAGCAGACACACGGACGCCCAACTCAAGGCAGGAGGGACATTCATTATAACAGAAATGGTCGTTTTCACACTAGAGACGGATTATTCGTGTGAGATGGGTTATTGGTTTGATAATTCGCGTCAAATAGGTAATGTGTCTTAATTTGAAATTGGAAAGGGTTTTAATTTTGAATGAACAATCCGCCTGACTTTATCCGTCAATTTTGACGGACAGTTTGAAGATGGATTATCCGTTTCAGAAAGCCTGTGTACAGCCGCCCGCTCCCCCCAGAAAAAATCGGAGAAGGGGTGTCTGTGGGGGAGGGGGCGACTGTGCACAGGCCAGTCTCAGACGGATAATCCGTTTCTAGCTCTAGTTTGAAAACAGCTAATGACAAAATTCCCGTGTTCAGTGTTTTTAATGATAGCGAAGGACAGTACAGAAAGACCGTCTGCCATTGCCTTGTCCAAGGCCTTATTACTCCGCGCGGCTAATGCGTTTAGTATGACGTGGTCTGAGCGAATTTTTTCCTCAGATACGCCACCGAAATGCCTTCACCGAGATTGCGTGGGAAGACGCCGAACAGGGACTGGGCATGGTAACGTCTACCTTAGCGTCAGAGAAAAACATGGAATTGTTACAGGGAATTATTTTATCAGCAACTTGTTTTAGTTCTACAAACAGTGATATCTCTGGGTGTTGTTTCACTAGTATTTCTACGGCACGACCTCCTGAAAATCGCAGATTTTAATCCCAGGCAAGAAGCCAGATTTTCGCTACGGAAAAAATCAATTCCCCGGAGAGAGGGGCGGAAATGGAGCCTAGGTCTAGGTTACAACTAAAAAGCGCTTGGTCTAACGTGCTTACGGATTCAAAGTAGCCGGTAAATAAATAACGGAACCACAAGTGAGTTTAGCACCTTCCTTAAAATTAACAAATCTAAACAACAATTTCTTTTACTGTTAGCTCTTTTTTTACCCTATTTACGGCTAAAGGTTAAAATTTTTCAATTTTTTCGGCTATTTTTTTACGCCTATGGGTTAACCCCATTAAGACTCTCCTATTTGTGTGATAATCAGGCACAAAAAAAAAAACAACAACAACAACAAAAAACACGATCTTTAAACTTCTAAATTATCGTCTTCTTTTTACTTCAACACTAGACAATTGTCTACCTCCAAATCTATTTTTTTTAAAAAGCGAATAATAGTCACACGCTCAGCAGAGGGATAAAGAACTATGGGCAGAGACCGATTAAAACGCTGCATAATTGAACGGAGTGGATATTACCATTCGAATAAGTCAGATGGGTATCATCAGCATACATTCTTGGCACAGAGTGAGACAGACAATTGGGCAAATCATCGATATATAGCAAAAACAGTAAAGGTCCTAATATTGTTGCCTACGGAATACCACACTTGAGGGTGCAACATTCTGAAAGGGAACCATTGACAACGCTTTTCTGAGTACGATTATCTAAATAGGAGGAGAACAATTTATGGGAAACACCTGTTAGACCATAGGGATTTAATTTAGACAATAGATTGTGGTGGTCGACTTTGTCAAACGCTTTCTTAAGGTCAAGGAAAACAACAGCGTTAACATTACCTATATCAATATTATAGGCCCAACTATCGGTTGCCTCCAATAAGGCTGTAACTGTTGAATGAAGCGTGCGGAACGCAGATTGGTGCTTAGACAAAATACTATGATCTGATAAATTGGCAAAGAATTGATTATATATAATTCTTTCAAATACTTTTCCAATTATAGAGATACTGAAATTGGACGATAATTGTCTATATCGCTTCTTTCGCCATGCTTAAATAGAGGAGTAACCCTCGCAAAAGCCACATGGAAGGGTATTAAGCAGCTTATTAGCTCTAAGCGTAGTAAATGGTCCTTCCCAAATAGTTTAACAGTAGATGGTAACACCTTAACTGACGCCAAAGGTATAGCTCATGCCTTCAACAAATATTTTGCCTCAGTTGGGCCAATGTCGGCCAATAGTATTCAACCTGGTAATAGAACCTTTGTGGAATATTTAACAAATTGACAATGCAACAGTTTTTATTTTTCACTAGTATCAGCAACAGAAGTTGAGAATATCATTTCTACCTTAAATACAAGTAAATCACTGGGGTCACATAGCATTCCAGTGAAAATTCTTAAATTATTGAAGAGCATCTTGTGTTATCTATGATCTTATTTTTTTAATTGTTCTTTTTCTTTAGGCTTAGTGCCAGATAAGTTAAAAATCGGGAGAGTGATACCCCTATACAAAAGAGGTAACCAGGCTTTAGTATCCAATTATAGACCAATTACTTTGTTATCTGTTTTTCTTAACATAATGGACAAGCTCCTGTTCAATAGATTAGTTTATTTTCTTGATAAACATAATGTACTAGATGATAATCAATTTGGTTTTCCTAGTGGACGCTCCACTACTCAGGCTTCTATGCTAATCACTGATAAAATCCAAAGAGCCATTGAAAACAAAATATACTCCTGCGGGATATTTTTGGACTTACGAGCCAGTCTCTGTAAGATCCTCATATCGAGTTTTGCCTACAAAATAGATTTCGCTCGTAATTTTGCTGTAGACTTCTTTCAGTAAGTATATAACAAATATGAAACTAGACTGGAGAAATTCGCTTATGTAAATTTTTTTTTAACGATTTTTCTTTCGGCACCGCATAAGGGCCCGAAATGCTTGTAAAATATCCAAATCTTGTTAAAATTCAACCGATTGCTCCGGATAAAGGAGTGCGTCCCAAAGTTTCCAGTTTACTTATTACTTTAATTAAACCTTTATCTTAAAAATAATACAGGTCATAATCATCGACACCTTTTTGTATACAAACTCCGAGGAAACACACTTAGCCCCTTTGACCCATTTAGCGAAACATGCGATTTTAGCCAAATTCAGTGGATTAAATCTCAAAAGTGGCTCACACTTACAGACTCTCCTGCATATCATTGTGTAGTTCCATCCTTCAGCTACTGAATCGTGTTAAACGTGTTGGCGGCCATTCAGTTTCGGTCGAGGGGTGAGTGGCGAAAGTTGCCTTACATGGCCATTTCGCCGGCGATTCGCCATCGTCAAGTCCAGAAGGATTGTCAGAATAGAAAGCGAGAAATCGGGTATATACCACTCGAAGATTGTCCATTCTTAAAGACTGCATACTTTCAATCACTGTTTTCCATATGGGTATGGTTTTAACCCAGCAAAGAAGGGGTAGAAGAGGGTGGAACGTGATCGTTTTTGACAGCATTTCGCCAACAGTAAAAATAAAACAAAAATTTTAGGGCTAGAATTGAAAGCTGTATCACATAATGAATTTCGTCTTTATTCTTGCTTCGGAAGGGTACGGCTTTGTTATTTAATGCAGTAGCTCTTTTTTCGATTGTAGAAATAGCATATTCAGAAGGTGGTTGGACAAACAGTTCATGTAATTGCATTCGGAGACCCCATAACTCATTTTCCTCGTAATTTTGCTTCTAAAATCTTTGATTGTCCCGATCATATCAATTCTGACACCCCTGAGTTAATTGTGCGTTGGATATATCATTCATTGTTGCTCTTAAGGCTCTAATTGACTTACCTTCCTGAATTACGCGATTTTTGCTTAATGCCACATTTTTTTTTCTTAGTATAATATAAGTGTTTAAATCATGTCTCCAAAAACAAAATAAAGTAGCGGAAATTATATCCGTTCCACGAACCCAATTTCAAAAGTAACTTGGAGTTATTTTAAATCCCAGAAGTAAATAAGACGTTTAAATTAACCTCTGCGGAGATGACCACACGTTTCCCTTTATCTCCGCTTTTACGTGTTTAGGGCTTCCCGTAATAAACATCTTCATTAGCTGAAAAATTCCGGTGGTGCAATTATATAAATGAATGTTGTTTTGTTGAGGTAATGCTGCCGTGGCAAGGGGAAAACGAAGAGCACGCTATTCGAATTCTTATTCAAGGTAATTTTAAATTATTCAACATCCCTTCCAATTCCATGACAAAACAATTAGGTCGATGCGCCGTTCGCATTTGCAAAAGTGCAGGGGGATCAGTATCTCTGATCTAACACACAAGAATAAATTATTTCGTGAATTGAAATTGTTCTATTCAAAGCTTAAAGTAGTCGGTCAAACACTCATGAAAACAAAGATTGATTTCATATTGAATGGTTTTTGCGAGTTTTTTTTTTTTTTTTTTTTTGGGGGGTTTAGAGATAGCAAGAAGACAAGTTTCAGAAAACAAGTTTCAGTTTGTCAACCAGCATTTTGCTATAATGCTCGGTCTATGCGACTCTATACATGGTGTTTCTGTCTCCGTCGTCAAAATTCATTAAGTCAGTAAAATTGACGTAGAGGTAGGTATTCCATTCAATGAGTTGGTAGGTTACTTTACGTAAGGTGGCCATTTTGTCGATGCAAGAGCAAGCCTTTCTAAAGCTTGAATGCCGATTCTGTTTAGCGTCCTCTGCCTGCTGAAAACGATAAAAGTAACTATGATCTTTTTAGCATCTTACGAAAATCAGTGATACCTCTCTACAATTCACGCATTGCCGCATTCCTCTTTCTTAAGATTTTTAACAACCCGGCTTTTTTCCAGTCATGTGGCATCCTCTCCTCTTGGAAGGTCTTGCGAGTATTTTGTGAGAACGTAAAGGCAACTACTGTAGTACTCTTTCTGTGTGTAGCGCACCCTTTTCGATCTCTTATGGCCTCGGGTTCGTACCAAGCCTTCTTGTGTCCCCATAATTGACAGCATATACCTCGTCATTCCATTTACTATAATGATGAATCATTTTGTCTAGTGCATGGTTTTTAGATTTTCCATATGTAGTGTTGTCTGCCAGGATATACAGATTGTTATGAGCTAGATCAAGGAGGTCTAAGAGAAGGGTTGTGTAGTTTTGGTGTTATGTGGTCGTAATCTTGTTCAATCAGTTCTGACTTAAATGTGAATATTTCAAACTCTGCAATAGACATGGAAACTAGGACATATTCGGAGAAAAGATAATTGTAAACACTTAACTTGGAAAGATGAACGCGTTCGACTGTAAGCAGACCGACTACCGCTGGGCGAAGTAGGTGACGATGAACACGTTCTTATAAGAGTTTTCTCGAGGCCAAGGGTATCAAAAAAGATTCACAAAAATAAGCCTTACTCTTATATTGTGCTAGACAAGATGTACAGGACATTTTTGCTACGCTGAGCGACCCTGGATCTGGACCAGAAGAAGAAACACAGAATGCGGAAGCATTGAAATTACTGGATGCACATTTTCCCCTCAAGTAAACGTCACATTTGAAAGGCAATAGTTCCTACAAGCAAGACAGGAGGAGTCCGACACGGCAGATCTGTTTGTGACCAGACTATTCCAGCTTGCCGAGAACTGCGACATCCACAAATCGAAGAACATGATCTTTGCAGGAAGCTCATCACACTTCCGAAGGCCGCTCCGGGATATTGCTTGGTTCATGAAATGTGCCGAGAGTCACGGGCGTAGTCAATTAAAACTAATTCACGAAGCGGAAAGATCAATTCCTCGGAGCGGGAAACTTTTTTTTCGTTCAAAAGTGGAGGTGGAAGTTGTTTTTGTTGTAGACTCAAAAGCCATTTTGCAAAAGATCCAGAGAACAAGGCAAGTCTTGTTACCGTATTTATTCGAATAAGCGCCCAACCTCGAATTAGCGCCCACCTCGAATAAGCGCCCATCCTAAAGGCAGATAAAGTTAATAAGCCATCAGCCTCGAATAAGCGCTCACCCCATCCCACTCCCTCCCACAAAAACTCCAATAAGATATAATAAGAGACCCTCCCGAAGACGGAGTTTTCTTCAGGGTAGTATTGTACACAAACCTTGCTTTGTTACATCTTAGCTTTTTGTTATTAGCATTTACTGTTTTGTTGCAAAATAT
>CALNXK010000977.1:0-16205 GCA_942486035.1 Porites lobata | reverse complement strand
ACCCGAGGGTTGATTTCACGCATGCACGGCACTCTCCCTCGTACCTTCACGGGCTGATGACGAAATCGAATTGAAAATTAAACGAGATTTGATTTGGACTCTATGAGTCATCAGCCGGGAGTTTAGGAGTTGTCGGGTGGGGAGTACCGCGGGATCGAGACACCCAAGGCTATGAGAGACTGAGCGGCACGTAGCAGCTGCTCGAAAGAGGAGTCACCAATGGTGCCTAGCCCTGACCCCAAACAATACTGAAACAGTTAAAAGAATGACATGTTATTGTTTTCGGCGACCAATCAGGAGAGACCTTGCGAGCAGTTAGGAGGGGGTGAGAATCCTCCTTTTCTCTTAAAATCCGTCCAATTCTTATTCCAGCCAGCGCGATTGCAAGCAATGGCGTTACAATGAGGGATTTAATAGGACGAGACGAGAAAACACGTGGGGGAGGAAAGAGAAAAGTCTCTACAACAAATTTCAGGGGGGATACGTGAAAACCCGTTGCCTGCGTAACGAGCGTTTCCTATCGAGTGACGAATATTGCGTGACAGAGACATTATACGTTTCTGGGAAACTACCCATCTACCCCTCGCCTAAGCCAACATCAACACTTACTTCTCACTTAGGGCAGAATGTTGGCTTAGGGGAGGGGTAGGTAGGCAGTTTCCCAGAAACGTATAGTGATTCGCCTGTTCCTGGTTCTCAGATAGTGGGGAACACGCAAAAGTAAAAGGCACGCGAAAAGTTGGCGGGGCAAGCGTTGTTTATTTTTTTCATGTTCCTTCTCAATTCAGCGGACCCGACTATCTCGGAGCCTGGAACAGGCTACTTGCTACAACCTCGTCTCCAGGGGAGGGTACTCGACCAATATTTGGGTATAGGTGAGTCACTGAGGGTTTGAAACCCTGACCCTGGTTAGGAAAAAAATTCCTAAAATACACACCCTGCAGTAGGACAACACCCTCAATTTTATTACCCTGTTTAGAACAAAGAACAAAATGCAGGCCGTATTGTTTTAAAGCCATTTATTGGCCATTGCTATAGAGCAAATTCACGTTATAGTCATTGCTGCTGCATACTTGGAGTACAAACAAAATCAACGTAAAAAATCAAATCAATCGTTCAGGTAATACTCTTTTGATAGACTCACACGAAATTATAAATCCTGTTTAGGACAGATCAGACTCGCACGAAATTGTATACCCTGTTTAGGACAGAGAGGTAAAAATCATACCCGCTCCAGCGGCTCATCCCCGTATAGACCACTAATAGGGAGTACCCTCCTCCTACCCCCACCCCCAGGTTACAGATGCATCCGTTTTATTCACCGTCTTCAATGGCCACGAGGAATCAGGGATTTGACCTAACAACGTTTGCACCAGGATCCCAATTTGGATCACAGTTAACAGACTGATTTGAAAAAAATTCAGTTATGCTAATTTTAAAACGTTTTCAACAGTCTTCCCGGGACGGAAAAAAGCCACGAGACAAGCAACCTCGTTCCCAGCATCCTGGGTATTAAACAGTATGTCCTTGATACCCCCAGTGGCACACACCTTTGATTACACTGACGGCTTTTGAGCAGCAAAAAATCTACTTTTATTATTTTTTTTTTTTTCACCCCAGCATTGCGTTCGTCAAAATACCGTAAAATTCCGAAAATAAGCCCCTCCAACGAAGCCCCCCAACTCGTAACGCAAAAAACCCTCCGTTAAATCACCCCTCCAAATATAAGCCCCACGGGGGACTTGTACTTGGCAATTGCCCTCAAAGAGGGTCTCAATGGGGTTAACCGATAGGCGTAAAACGGCCAAAAACTTAGTCGATAGCCGTAAAAATTGAAAAATTTTAACCGTTAGCCGTAAATAGGGTAAAAAAGAGTTAACCGTAAAAGAAATTGTTCCCTAGATTTGCGACTGGTGTGACTCCGTACGCACGTTAGGCGAAGCGCCTTTTAGGTGTTAATCAAGACCTAGGCTCCATTTCCGGCGCCCTCGCGAGAAACTAATTTTTTCCATAGCGAAGGTGTGGCTTCTTGCTGGGAATTAATATTTGCAATTTTCAGGAGTTCGTAACCTTGAAACACCTCTTCCTTCTCCAACAACACGCAGAGATGTCACTGTTTATAAAACACGTTGCCGATAAACAACATTTCCCTGTCTTTCTCTGACGCTACGGTAGACATTGCCATGCTTAGTCCCTGTACGGCGTCTTCCCACGCAATCTCGGTCAAGGCATTTCGGTGGCGAACTGGCTTGGACTACGTGACCCGAAACGCATTAGCCGCGCGTAATAATGCGGCCTACAGACAAGGCAACGGCAGACAGTCGTTCCGTACAGTCCCTCGCTATCATTAAAAACACTGGACACGGGAATTTTGTTATTGGCCGTTTTCACACTAGGGCTAGAAATGGATCATCCGTCTGAGACTAGCCTGTGTACAGTCGCGCCCTCCCCACAGACACCCCTTCTCCGATTTTTTCTAGGGGGAGGGGGCGGCTGTACAGAGGCTATATGGAACGGATAATCCCGCCTTCAAAAGTCAGGTGGATTATTCATTCAAAATTAAAACTATTCAATTTTCAAATTAAGACGTATTACCTATCTGATGCGAATCATCAAACGGATAACCCGTCTCACAACAATAATCCTTGTCTAGTGTGAAAACGGCCATGTCTGTTATAATGAATGTCCCCCCCCCGGCCTTGAGTTGGGCGTTCGCGTGTCTGCTTTTGCTTTTTCACAAAGATTATTTTTAAATTGACTATTGACATTTCTATGTGTAAAATAATATTAGAAGTGGAATACTTTACTTATAAAAAGTATGATCTATCAAATGTTAAAATTTTTCAAAAGAATAGCTTATTTCATCCGAGATGATCTGAAGATCTTTATTTTGATTTAAAGATACAAAAAAATACGGGTTAATTAATATTTAACTTTTTGAAACAAAAGAAGTTAATTTTTAACTTTTTCGTTAACCGTAACTGAAAAAAATTAACCGACAGCCGTAAAATAGCCAACATTTTAGCCGATAACCGTATCAGCCACCACCCCATTGAGACCCTCCTCAAATACAAAGTAAAACAAAGCAAAAAAGGTAAATTTCCTTCTAACTATAAGGCTAGCCCAATCGATTTTGAAACGCAAATTTCCGTCCATAGATAAGCCCCTGCGAATATAAGCCCCTCCAAAAATAAGCCCCTCAAAAAGGGCCTTTAAAAAATATGAGCTCCAGGGCTTATTTTCGGATTTTTACGGTATCGTTGTCAGTCATATACAGAACAATTCCAAGAACAAAATCGTATTAAGAATATGCAGAAACTGTCCAACAATTTATTATACTACAAATTAACAACATCTCAAAGACAATAGTTATTGATTATGATACTTAACGTAAGTTTATGGGGATTTGCATTTTACTTGTTAATACCAAGTCATTTAATGATACTCTTTGGAAAATCTTACAATTTAAAACGTAGCTATTGTTTATGATACTGATTGTAAGTTTTTCGGGGGTGAAGCCAGCCATTTTTTCCTTTTAAGCTCCTAGGCCCAGTTGTTCGAAGGCCGATTAGCGCTTAACCCATGGTTCATTTTAACTCGGGTTCCTTTTTCTGTTGTTCAAAAGCATTTTCTCGGATAATTTTCTCTGTTATTTTTAAGAGCATCCAACCTTGGGTTATCTTAACCCAGCTTTGAACAACCCGGCCCTGTTGTAGAAGTCCTGAAAGGGAGGGGGGAGAGTGAGGGGGTCAGAACATAGAAGCAAGCTAAGTTAACGGTTACCTTCAGTTAAGATAATACAGCGCAGTTCGCTTTTGCAGTTAAAACTGTTGCATTAAATGAGTAAATAGCATAACTGTGAGTTAACACTTATGTACACCAACAATAAAACTATATGATTCTAGCAGGTAATCAAACTAAACAAAGCGGGCCAATGTCCATCACCGCGACAGACATTTGTATCTGTGTTTGGTGCAATTTCACTCCCTGTTATTAACTTTCGACTAGGGAAGGTACGTTTTTAAATTGGGGAGGGAGGGGGGAGGGGTGGGGCTTCAGAGGGAAGGGTCATCAAAAAGCAAAAATGGAACCCTTGGGGAGGGTCAACCCTTACCATAAAAGGTGGTAAGGGAGAGTCACGCCTCTTTTTCACAGTGGTTTGCGTAAATGTGTTCAGTTACCACATTCATGTCGTTCTTTCGCATTTTAAAGCTTCGTACCACTCCTTCCTGTTGATCGGGAACTTGTAATTACTCAAGATTACTGTTAAACAGCAGTTTTATTACAGTTCATTTATCTGATTCATTCACTCTTTCTTTCTTTCTTTTTTCTTCTTGTTCTGCAATGGCAAGTAACTGTCTCGGACGCCGGACGACCCGTGTTCTCTTTCGGCCGTACCTTGACGTTGATGTGTCCACTGTATGCAGTACAGGGCTGTCATATATCGCTCAATTCTCTCGATGACGTTGGCAATGTTTCAGAACCTCTAATCCTTTCCTCTTCATCACTTTCTGAGCCCAAAGTTGAAGTTTCTTCACGCAGTGGAGTCCCTTTCTCCATGCCTGATAAGATCCTGCTAGCGATATATACTTTATATATGTCACTTTCTCTGGCTTCTTCCTTTTAAACACGATTACATGACGTACCAAGTACAAATTAAGTTCATGAACTTTCAACGACGATATTTGGTCAGAATTATACAATTCCTCTCATTCAGTGTTGTTGTAATCTTTTTCCAGCCGCTGCGTTTTCTGCCTTTCACTTTCAGCTCTTCGCTTTTCCTTACGCATTTCAATTTGAGCAAGGTGATAAACATAGTCCTTCACAAACTTCAGCGGGACAATACAGTTCCGAGAAAATTCAGCTTTTGTCTCGTCGTGTCCTGGATTTAATTTGTGTTGGTGGAACACTCTTTTCATTTGAGCTCGGGCTGAAAATCATCAGGTTAAGGACCATCGATAGATGTTGCTGATAGTGGTAGATAATGGGAATCAGGAAGCTTGTCATAGTCAGGGAAGGATCGTATAGTTGGCTCTACGACCCAGCCCTCCCCCAATTAAAACGTACCTTCCCTTATATAAGCTCATTTTAACCCCTAAAGGCAGCTACGCCCCTGTTCTTAGGTTTTTCCGTTCACTTGTGGACTAATTTGGTTTAATAATACTGACAAAAAACTCTACAACTATCATCCTTCAATTACTGGTCATGATGCCGGATACTGAACATCACTTCTTAAGGCTCTGTTTTACTAAGTGCTAGTTCTGAGCCATTTAATGACTCAACAATATATGAGTTAAGCTATTGCTCACGATACTGAATGTAAGCTCTTGGGTTTTCCTTTTGCGTTGCTAAACTACAGTCATAAAATACCGACAAAAAACTCTACAATTATCAACCTTAGCAATACAGGTCAAGATGATAGACTTGGAGTGTTAATTCGATCTATGCCATTTAATTACACTAATAAAAACATAGAACTCTTTAAATATAGAACATACTTAAAGTACGTTCTTAGGTTTTCCTTTTCACTCGCTAAACTAAGTCATTTACTCTGATACCAACGAAAAGCTCTACAACTATCATCTTTCAGCTACTGGTCAATCATGACGCCTGATACTGAACATCACTTCTTAAGGCTCTGTCTTACTTAAGAGCTAGTTCTAAGCCATTTAAAGACTAGTTAAAAAAAAAAAGTTTAGTCTTCAGTTATCAACTTAAAGCTAGAGGTCATGATGATACTGAAAATCATTTCTTTAGGTCTCCTGTTTGACTTGCTAATTCTACAAGCTATTTAATATAAAAAACGTAGGTAAGGCGTCAGCAATACCCCGGATCAGACCGCCGGAATTGAATAAACCGCTGTAACTCACTAAGTAACAAAGGTTAGGGATAGAGTCACAAAGGTTCATTCAGTCCGGTCCAGTCCAGGTTTTGTCAAAGGCCGTTTAAATTTAAACCTAAAGCTTCTGCGAACTTCTGTTGGTGCTCTGTATTCTATGCTTATATACTAAGCCTTAACAAACAGAGAAATACTCAACTATAAACCGTAAGCCATTGCTAACGATGTTGAATCAGTTCTTACGATTGTTGTACTAAATCTTAACTCTTCGCATACAAATCTAAAGCTATTGCTACTAACTCAATAACAGACATACATGTACGGTTAGGAATAAGGTTAACTCATCCGGTCCGATCCCGGTTTTGTCAACGGTCCTTCAGTTAAATACAAAACTAAAGCTATTGCTTATGAAACTGAACTGATAATACTAAGCCTTGAACTAACAGAGAAATCTTGAAATACAAAAGGTAAGCTATCGAAAATGATACTAAACTGAATCAGTCCTTATGATTTTTGGGCTAAATCAAATATAAACCTGATTAAATACTGAACATATGTTATATTGCTGTTCTGTCTTACATACTTGAGTTGCTAATACTAAGTCATAGAAACCTTAGCTAACTCTTCCAAAATATACCTTGAACCTTGCTTTCGAAACTGATTAGAACATTAACTTCAGGTTCTCCGTTTTACTAGCAACTACAAAAATGTCAGATTTAAAAAGAAGCTTTTTCATGTAAAAACGAGAAGCTGTTACTTCAGTCACAATGATGTTAACAAAAACTATGTGACCATAAACTTTACAATAAACTGATCACAAACTTACAAAATGAACCTACATAGTTCATTTACACTACACTGTTTTACATGCTAACATAGTCATTTAATGACACCAAAGGGAAATTCTTAAAAATATTCCTTAATCTCTTGTGATTATGATACTGTACATGTTTTCTGTTGGTTTGCTTTACTAATTCTAATTCACCCAATGTTAATAGAACCTCTTCAAATGTAAGCCTTCTGCTACTGCTTACGATACTCCGCATCAATTCTAGAGGTTTTCTGGTTCATTTACTTGCTAATAATTACTGTAAATCCTTAAACGATACTAAAACGTTGCTAAAAGATGAATATTTAATTAAAAGGTTAAACGTACTGTTGATGGCATACTTTTCGAAGCTTTTCCATTTTTAAGGGCTTTTTCTTACAGCGTGTTGTTCAATCCACCTCCTGCCAATGTGTCAATAAGAGACTGGCTGCTCACATAACATTTCTGGACGCTGTATGCACATCAATCATCAATGTTAAACTCCCAACTGCAAGATTAATAAGTAAAGACTAAACATCAACAACTATTTCGCAGTACAGTAAGACGAAAAACACTACCACAACCATCAATTAAAAAAATATATAAATAAACTTATTAAGTTCTACTTACAAGACACAAGTACTGGTGGATCCACCACTAAAAAAATATAAAAAATAAAACGGTGTTGAACAGAATAGACAGAGGTTAAAAAAAATATAACAATTCGTAAAAGATACATTCTAAAAGTACAAAAGAATATCAAGACCATTCTACAACAATTGTGAGAGATTGTTAGCAGTAACAGTTCTGTTTAGTTAAGTTAAACTGAGTGAGCTGCCACTAGATTCCTTCCGATAAGTGTTTCGATGTACTAAATACAGCAAAACATGTTCAATTATACCAGGTGTAACAAAACGAAATATTTTAAAGCAAGTTCAGATCTCAATAGGGTTCAAGAAAGCTTAAACTTGTGCGTTAAATTCTGCAAACTTAAGGCGACAAACAACAATACACGGCCTTTAAGTGAAAAAATATGCCACGGAGACAAACTAAACAACTTTTAAACATGTTTAATATTAGCGCAAATTGCAAAAAGAAGCGTAAAGGTTTCGTATGTTATTATTAGGTCCTGCGCTAACGGCGTTCGTTAAACTCATTGCTAATGATGAGCTTGGGAGCAGGTGCCTTAAAGGTTAGTAGGGGGCCAAATGCAATAAGCAGAGAGGAGGTATCTATGGCAACCCTGGAAGCGGGAACCACCCCAAGAGCAGCCACTAATGCAATGCAAAGCAACACTGGCAAAAGGGCACACAAGGAGCCCTGCAATTCCCCCGGGCCGCCCCGTAGGTCACATACTGAAGTGGGAGAAGACCGCTGGCCAACTCGCTCGAGTTTAACTTTGCCTAAATGATATTTAGCCACATAACAAGTGGGCCCTATAGTCCAAGGCAGTGTTAAAATATCATTAAGAACACTAGTGGCAAATTAGCATGGGTTAACCGATTTCGAGCCTGGAATGAACTTTAAGTAAAGTAAAAATCCCGTATCATAATCCCGGTTCTATGCCTACCCGTTTGCTACCAATATAACGTTCTGGTTACACGCTGATTCCTTCTCATTGGTAAGCACACAACTGTCCCTCAGCAGCAATCTTTTGCGACGTACGTCCACTAAATTTACTAAAAGGTTTTACAATCACAGTTGGAACGGGAGAGAATAGAGAACCTTGTACTCACAATTTGTTGCCAGGTCGACGCACTGCGGCACAACGTTTGTCTCCAAATGTCGCGCTTTCGGAAACTGCAAAACATTAAAATAAGGTGAACAAGTTACTCAGTTGACGGATTGAAAATTGATGTATAAAAATAATACTATCAAAACGATAAAGGCCACTTATTTGTGATTGCTTCAGTGAAATTTTCCTGGATACTATGGAAAGGGAAAACTGAAGGCAAAAACCAAAAGCAATCGACAATACTTAATCTACGCATGCAATTAGAAAATATCTGCTTATGTAAGGACCTGAAATCGCAAAATAAAACTGAATTTGTATTCATTAATGGTCCAAGATAAGACAGTCAGAACCATTACATCCCTATTAATTAAACAATATATATGCAATCTGCAAGAATATTTAAAAACTGAGAAGAAAGCTACTGGCAAAGTTCTTAAAGATTCACAAAGTTTTCTGGAGCTGAAATATCTCGCTCAATGAAGAAGGAACAGTTGAGAGAATTTGTTTAAAGATCAAAATATTTTCTCTTAGGTGATCATTTCATCAATTCTCATAACGTTTTTTCATGATGATGTATTAATATTGTTAGGGGAAAATTGAGGTTTAAATTTTCTCAAAGAATTAGTTGAGAGAATTTATTTAAAGATCAAAGCATTTTCTCTTAGGTGATCATTTCATCTCTTCTCATAACGTTTTCTTATGATGATGTATTGATGATGTCAAGGGAAAATTGAGGTTGGTCACCCTTGGGACTTGAAGTGTTAAGCGGCCAGCGGACAGCCTCGGGGAAGGGACAAGTGGCCGCTAAATAGAGTGGCTGCTTAATAAAGGTACTTTTTATAGTGATTTACTGACAGCTTTGTCTGCAGGGAATCTTGGAACAGGCCACTAAATAGAGTGGCTGCTTAATAAAGGTACTTTTTATAGTGATTTACTGACAGCTTTGTCTGCAGGGAATCTTGGAACAGGCCACTAAATAGAGTGGCTGCTTAATAAAGGTACTTTTTATAGTGATTTACTGACAGCTTTGTCTGCAGGGAATCTTGGAACAGGCCACTAAATAGAGTGGCTGCTTAATAAAGGTACTTTTTATAGTGATTTACTGACAGCTTTGTCTGCAGGGAATCTAGTAACAGGCCGCTAAATAGAGTGGCTGCTTAATAAAGGTACTTTTTATAGTGATTTACTGACAGCTTTGTCTGCAGGGAATCTTGGAACAGGCCACTAAATAGAGTGGCTGCTTAATAAAGGTACTTTTTATAGTGATTTGCTGACAGCTTTGTCTGCAGGGAATCTTGGAACAGAGTGGCCGCTAAATAGAGTGGCTGCTTAATAAAGGTACTTTTTATAGTGATTTACTGACAGCTTTGTCTGCAGGGAATCTAGTAACAGGCCGCTAAATAGAGTGGCTGCTTAATAAAGGTACTTTTTATAGTGATTTACTGACAGCTTTGTCTGCAGGGAATCTTGGAACAGGCCACTAAATAGAGTGGCTGCTTAATAGAGGTACTTTTTATAGTGATTTACTGACAGCTTTGTCTGCAGGGAATCTTGGAACAGGCCACTAAATAGAGTGGCTGCTTAATAGAGGTACTTTTTATAGTGATTTACTGACAGCTTTGTCTGCAGGGAATCTTGGAACAGGCCACTAAATAGAGTGGCTGCTTAATAAAGGTACTTTTTATAGTGATTTACTGACAGCTTTGTCTGCAGGGAATCTTGGAACAGGCCACTAAATAGTGGCTGCTTAATAGAGGTACTTTTTATATAGTGATTTACTGACAGCTTTGTCTGCAGGGAATCTTGGAACAGGCCGCTAAATAGAGTGGCTGCTTAATAAAGGTACTTTTTATAGTGATTTACTGACAGCTTTGTCTGCAGGGAATCTTGGAACAGGCCGCTAAATAACAGGCCACTGGCTGGCTTAATAAAGGTACTTTTTATAGTGATTTACTGACAGCTTTGTCTGCAGGGAATCTTGGAACAGGCCACTAAATAGAGTGGCTGCTTAATAGAGGTACTTTTTATAGTGATTTACTGACAGCTTTGTCTGCAGGGAATCTTGGAACAGGCCACTAAATACAGTGGCTGCTTAATAGAGGTACTTTTTATAGTGATTTACTGACAGCTTCGTCTGCAGGGAATCTTGGAACAGGCCGCTAAATAGAGTGGCTGCTTAATAAAGGTACTTTTTATAGTGATTTACTGACAGCTTTGTCTGCAGGGAATCTTGGAACAGGCCGCTAAATAGAGTGGCTGCTTAATAAAGGTACTTTTTACAGTGATTTACTGACAGCTTTGTCTGCAGGGAATCTTGGAACAGGCCACTAAATAGAGTGGCTGCTTAATAAAGGTACTTTTTATAGTGATTTACTGACAGCTTTGTCTGCAGGGAATCTTGGAACAGGCCACTAAATAGAGTGGCTGCTTAATAAAGGTACTTTTTATAGTGATTTACTGACAGCTTTGTCTGCAGGGAATCTTGGAACAGGCCGCTAAATAGAGTGGCTGCTTAATAAAGGTACTTTTTATAGTGATTTACTGACAGCTTTGTCTGCAGGGAATCTTGGAACAGGCCACTAAATAGAGTGGCTGCTTAATAGAGGTACTTTTTATAGTGATTTACTGACAGCTTTGTCTGCAGGGAATCTTGGAACAGGCCACTAAATAGAGTGGCTGCTTAATAAAGGTACTATTTATAGTGATTTACTGACAGCTTTGTCTGCAGGGAATCTTGGAACAGGCCACTAAATAGAGTGGCTGCTTAATAAAGGTACTTTTTATAGTGATTTACTGACAGCTTTGTCTGCAGGGAATCTTGGAACAGGCCACTAAATAGAGTGGCTGCTTAATAAAGGTACTTTTTATAGTGATTTACTGACAGCTTTGTCTGCAGGGAATCTTGGAACAGGCCACTAAATAGAGTGGCTGCTTAATAGAGGTACTTTTATAGTGATTTACTGACAGCTTTGTCTGCAGGGAATCTTGGAACAGGCCACTAAATAGAGTGGCTGCTTAATAGAGGTACTTTTTATAGTGATTTACTGACAGCTTTGTCTGCAGGGAATCTTGGAACAGGCCGCTAAATAGAGTGGCTGCTTAATAAAGGTACTTTTTATAGTGATTTACTGACAGCTTTGTCTGCAGGGAATCTTGGAACAGGCCGCTAAATAGAGTGGCTGCTTAATAAAGGTACTTTTATAGTGATTTACTGACAGCTTTGTCTGCAGGGAATCTTGGAACAGGCCACTAAATAGAGTGGCTGCTTAATAAAGGTACTTTTTATAGTGATTTACTGACAGCTTTGTCTGCAGGGAATCTTGGAACAGGCCGCTAAATAGAGTGGCTGCTTAATAAAGGTACTTTTTTACAGTGATTTACTGACAGCTTTGTCTGCAGGGAATCTTGGAACAGGCCACTAAATAGAGTGGCTGCTTAATAAAGGTACTTTTACAGTGATTTACTGACAGCTTTGTCTGCAGGGAATCTTGGAACAGGCCGCTAAATAGAGTGGCTGCTTAATAAAGGTACTTTTATAGTGATTTACTGACAGCTTTGTCTGCAGGGAATCTTGGAACAGGCCGCTAAATAGAGTGGCTGCTTAATAAAGGTACTTTTTTTAGTGATTTACTGACAGCTTTGTCTGCAGGGAATCTTGGAACAGGCCGCTAAATAGAGTGGCTGCTTAATAAAGGTACTTTTTACAGTGATTTACTGACAGCTTTGTCTGCAGGGAATCTTGGAACAGGCCGCTAAATAGAGTGGCTGCTTAATAAAGGTACTTTTTACAGTGATTTACTGATAGCTTTGTTCGCAGGGAATCTTGTAACAGGCCGCTAAATAGAGTGGCTGCTTAATAGAGGCACTTTTTACAGTGATTTACTGATAGCTTTGTTCGCAGGGAATCTTGTAACAGGCCGCTAAATAGAGTGGCTGCTTAATAGAGGCACTTTTTACAGTGATTTACTGATAGCTTTGTTCGCAGGGAATCTTGTAACAGGCCGCTAAATAGAGTGGCTGCTTATAGAGGTTCGACCCCACTAATATCCACACACTGCACTATCCTTTACACAAGCTCCTTTTTTGGAAACTAATATTGCCACTTTAATGTAGGTGTGATCTGTCAACGCTACGTATTTAAACTTAGCAATTCTTTGACTAATGATAAGGAAAAAACGCATTGCTCACCTTTTGCTTCCTGGTTTACTTTGTCTCGCAGCTGTTTTACTTCGATAACTGCGCACATACATTTGAGTTCTTAAGGCCAAAAAGCGATCAAACCCTTTTGTGGACAGGAAGCCAGACACTGGGACGGTTCAAAATCTATATCAAGTACGGTTAGGAAATCCCCAGTGCTAACATTGAACAACTGAAGACAATAGCTCTCTGAAGTATTCTTGCAGACGATAACACATTCCGTGTTACTTACAAAGGCACAGCCAAAATTCCGTTATAGCCATGAATTCTGTCAACGGTGCATAGCGTCCGGAGATACTTTCCTGAAGATGCTTCAAGCACAAGTACTTCTGTCTTCCACGAAGAGTTTTTAGACGAGACAAGGACAAACTCCTCTGTTGGAGAAAACATCCAGGTAGGTCAACAAAAAAAAAAAAGATCGAACTTCTATATTGAATTTCAGAGATCTCTTCCATAGTTCATTTTTACCATCTGACATCTGAACTGAGCTACCAGCGGTGGATAGCAGCTGAAATTTCCTGTTACATACTATGGGTACTTTACGCAACCAATATGGTGACCGGAAACCCTCGTGACAAAGTGGGATGGTCTTCACTATGTTTCCATTTGATGTGTCCAGGATGGTTACTTGAAAATCTCTCCCCACACACGCTACATCGGTCTGAAAATGGCTTTATATCCCTAACCTCGCTTAAATTAGGCCAACTTCGGATTTGTTGTGACAACTCAAAATTCCATAGCTGAACATCTGCCCCAGGTTCTCTTTGTTTCAAAAAGGACACCCTCTGACACAGGTACAAAGGAAAACATGAGGGTGTACTTATCACTTTCTCTGCTTTACGATCTCCACTCGACACATCCAAAGATACCACTTGAAAGCCATTAACCCCTACAGTGGTACCGTAAATGGTCTTTCCATCTAAAGCGAAGGCAATGCAAAAGAAAGGAAAACACCTGGTGGACCACGAATAATGTTCATGTTTAAGCATTGTAATTTTCCTGTTACCAGGAGGTACCGTTAATACACTTTGTTTGTTTAATACAAATGCAAATGCAAACAACTCATCAAGTAAAACGCACGAGGAAATCCTGTAAAACATAGGATCTCCTATCAAGAATCCACCTTTGCTAAACGATTCGCAATTCCATGGATACTGGTCAAAATCATTGTCTAAAACGTTCAAGGAAAAGGTACCACAAGGCAACTTAATAACGTTTAAGGGAAAACTTAAGGGTTGCAACGGTTCTATTTCCGCACTATCGTTGTCGTCTTCACTTAGTAGAAATGACGAAGACAAACAAAAAAGGAATTGAATGTCAGGGGTAAACCTTATGATTCCACAAGGTTGATTAGTGGCGACTTCTGCAAGAGTGGTGTCTAAGCAGTTCAATGCGTCAACCAAACATACCAGTCCCGAAAAATGGGAAATTGCCAGAAGCGTTCCATCTGGAGACCAAGCAAAAGACAAAACATCTTCATTTCTGATGGTTCGAGCGGTCTCTTCACCATTTTTTAGATTCCACATGACAAGGCATTTAGCATCGCCAGGGCAATCGGTGATAATTTTGCTCTCGTCCCCATGAACTGAACAAACAGAAAATCTGCAATTGCTTCTAGGAAACAGAGGTCGGAGGTTTCCTTCAAACGAGTAAGCATGGCTAAGGATTCCAGGAAGAACAATGGGCTCAGTAGGGTGAAAAACAACAGAGCGATAACATGAGTATACATCTGAGTTTGGCACCGGTCTTAAGGGGCGAAAAGGGTTAACGTAGCTTTTCTCGACCTCAACCCGACGTACCCACCTTCGCTCACCCGTTTTCAGTGACCAAAGGTAAATCATCCCATCAGTACATTCGCAAACCATGAACTCCTGCGAAGAGGAAATATCAAAACAAGCAACCGCGGAGTTACAGTGAAACTCAGCCTGGGTCTTTTTCGACTCCTTCTTCACAGCTTCCTTATGAAGGTACTCCATGTATGGCATTTCACGACTCTGTAAAACTTTCGTTGCTTCACCAGCAAAAACGTCCCCTCCCTCGTTCACCATCACTTGAAATATTGTACTAGGATGCGTCGAAAGTCTTCCATGGTACTTCCTTAAGAGAGAAAACAACGTGCTAAGGGCTTTTCGCCTCTCACTACTCAATAACTGAAAAGCTTCTTGTTTCTGAGTAAGGATAATGTCTTCAGAACTAGCCGTGTTGTTTACACACAGCTTTTGCATACACAATGTCTAGGTCGGTAACATAGTTGTTAACGATTTCTTCAAAGCTTCTTGCACCCTCATCCAGCTCTTCGGACTCGAGCATATGATAAACACCATGCTGTAGGGCGTACCTTGCAGTGTTACTGAATTCTGTTCCGTGAACGCCTTTTCTTTTCACGTTATTCAGTTCATTAGCACAGAGCTGAGAGAGCATGGCATGACCTTGCTTTTCATCCATAGAGAAGGTGTGTTGCCCGTAGGTAGTTCTGTCAGTCAACCAGTCCTTAACTGATTTGTGGAAGAACACAATACAGTCATCATGAACAGGTAGAAGGGTTGAGATAGAGTCAATAGCTTTTGTTACTTCCGAGGACCAGATGGGGACTTCAAGTCCGAAAAGCAATATCTTAGAAACAAGACCTCGTGGTAGCGGTTCTCTTGCAGCCGCCAAAGCACTTAGAAAAGTTAAAAACTGGTCCTCACCAATTTCCAATTCTTTCTCTAAACGTTCAAAGTAGGACTGATAAACAGACGATACACCTGAAGGTAAGGTTCTTCCTAACTCTTCGGGAGTGAGAAGTGAAACGTTTTCCTTGATAAAATCGACCATCAAATAAGCATATAAAATGCCCTGCAGCCTTTCGGACCAGTGCATCGATAATGACCTCGTTAAAGCCCGCTTGAATAACGCTGCTCAACTGTTTTCAAGGAAGAATCTGATGTCTTTTCACGTTTTTCTTCGTCATCTTGCCCCAGCTGAATAGGATTAAACCTTTTAAGACGATCTGCAATATTTACTTCAGGTCGAGTGGTAACAAGAAACCGGAACCAAGAGGAAGTTTGCAAAAATGATTAGCCACGACATCAAGCAGATTATTGCGGCCTTTGTATTCAGTTTCATCCAAGCCATCAACCACCAAGAGCAAATTTCTACCTGGGTCTCCTACGCTGCATAAAGGCTCTTTGAAAAGAAATTCGAACAACTCCTGAACTTCTAGGCTGTTCATGTCCACGCCAAATTTCTAGAAAGTTTCTTCACAAGTTCACTTTTGTATTCTGGTAAGACATCACACAGCTGACAGGCTAACGACTGAAGCATCACCTTCGGGTTTCTGTAACGTTCCTTGTTGTGCTGACAAAAGTGACTTCCTAAGAGCCGACCAGCGTGTTGCATTCTCTGACAAACGACAGCGGCGATCACTGATGTACCCATTCCCGCATCTCCACTGATTACCATCACACGATTTTCAGATGTACGGTCGTCTAGCCACAACCTGATCTTCTCAAAAGATGTGCAAGCGCGTTTCGCCCAGGTATTTCCCAGAGTGATACTGGATGACTCTCTCGGTATTAACTTTTGCCAATCTTCTCAGAGCTTCATCCTCTTCAGCTTTATCTCTTCTTTCTTCAGCGTTCCAT
>CALNXK010000976.1:0-16362 GCA_942486035.1 Porites lobata | reverse complement strand
GCAAAGCTGCTGGGTGTGATAATTAGAAGCGATTTATCATGGAATGAGCACATTAATGAAACTGTAAAGAAGGCGTCTAAACGTTTGTATTTCCTAGTTCAGCTTGAACGGGCAAAGCTTCCATGTAGGGACTTAGTCCTCTTTTATGCCACATGTATAAGATCAGTCCTAGTTTATGCAGCGCCTGTTTTCTTTTATGCTCTGCCCAAGTATTTACAGTGTGAGCTGGAGCGGGTCCAAAAAAGGGCATCATCGATCATTTGCCCCAGTCTGTCTTATGACGAGGCACTTAATGAAACTGGTATTCCAACCATTATTTCATATTGCGAGGACATATGTGACAAGGTTTTTAACGCTGCCCTCGGCAACAAGGATAACAAGCTTAACAAGCCATTAACTGAAGCCAATAAGGCTCCATATTTACTAAGAAATCACCGACACTTTGCACTTCCAAAGTGGAAGACGGACCGTTTCAAGAACACTTTTATTTTGTCATCGTGCCTAAAGTGCAATTAAATGATTGGGTTTGAATGCTTTTATATATTATATGCATGAATTTTTAATATTTTTAATATTGATGTATTGCAATTTTCTATTTTTTAGCTTAGTTTTATTTGTAAATACGCAATTCAGCCTCTGGCTGCCCATGTATTTATTGTAATAAACTATCTATCTATCTATCTATCTATCTATCTATCTGTCTGTCTGTCTGTCTGTCTATCTATCTATCTATCTAAACCGATCAAACTGAGTTTACGCACTCATTGTTCCGAGAACTCAACGGATAATTGAGTATCCTATGAATTTACAAGCTGCGGAAACATGACGGCAGCTAGCGTTTCCGCAAGAGTAAACCTGACGGAAACGCGAGTATAAGGGATGTGTTTAAGCGTATCCGCAGAAACTGAAACATGACGTATACACGTGTTCCCCGCAACGGTTAGTTACATTTCCGTCTGCGGATATTCAGGTTTCCGTGAGTGTAACCGTTACAAAAACGAAACGGAAACACCTTTTTTCAACCTGTGAAGGCCAGTATTTTATGCTGCAATACAACTTTCTCTGAATTGCTGTTGCTTATTATTTATTATTATTATTATTATTTTTTTTTTTTTTCACTAGAGAGGGAGTGTAAAGCAGTGGTCACACTAAAGAAGCCCGAAAAACTTTGACCCTTTCGAAAAAAAAAACAGACCCAACGGACAATACAACGACCACGAAAATAGCATACTAGATTGTTTACAAACCCTGTGTGCTTTAAGAAACCTTTTTTCACCAAATTAGAAAGATCACCATGGCAGATTATCCACTACAAGAGATAGCTAACACTTGTGTTATTTCTGTCTGATTTCACCTAAAAAGGTACCTATCTAAGAATTCCAGCCATTGGCTAGTGTAGCTATCTAACTTACCGCCATACAGTAGTGGTGACGCACGCAAGCATTGAAATCATTGCATGCTTTTTGTTTGTTTTACTCTTCCCATATTAGTTGTTGGGACAAGGGCCTCGGAAGCGGGCGGGGAGGAGGGGCAAGGGGCGTGATTCGCTGGCCAACCTCTACCACACTTGAAAGAGGCTTAGCCACTCTAAGGCCTTTTTGGCAATTTAGAAGTCAAGTCAATATGGGGACCACAGAAAGACATCCATTTTTTTACAGACCCTCTTCCGTTGTAGGTTTTTTTTTGCAAAATCAGACAGATATTAATTACGGTCTTGTTCGCTACACGAAGCTAGAAAAAAGTTTCTTCGTAGTTGGGTATGGGATAATCATTGTACACCATATGTAGACTAATATCAAAGGCTTCATTTTCATTGAACAAAATGGGTGTGGATTTCTTGGTTTACAGGGCTATACTGGGCTTATTTTGCCTTTGTTGTTCGAATTGTTGGTAGGAAAAAATCACGAGTATCATTTACACAGTTTCGCGGGAAAAGCAAAAAACTTGATACATGTTAGGTTTTGTTAATCGTGTATTTCATATTTAAGGCTCATCTTGTTTCTGCTGTCAGATCTCAAGTAAATTATACTTCTCGTTCGCCGTTTAATAACCTACACATGATCTTAATACTTGTTATAGCCTGGCTTATGGTGGCATAATCCTGCTAACATGCCTTGTGCTAGCAGGGGATATTCATTCTAATCTTGGCCCAAATTGAGGAAGAGAAAAATTTTGTCAAGTTAATAATATATTATATGAAATCGCTACTGCTCATGACTTTTTTAGATTCTGATCCATTTTGTAGTGGTTTAGACCCTGTTAGTCTAAAAGGTATCGATAAACAGTTGTGATTTCTCCTCATTCCATTCAAATGATGCCTAATTTGCTGTAAATTTAGGCGAAGTTTTGAGGATGTCGGTTTTTTGTGTACTTCAATGAAGACAACATAGCTCAATGACCACAACATGAGTTTAGAGAGTGACATAAGTACTAACGTTTATGTTTTGCTGAGTACAGATCCATGAATGGTATCAACATGGAAGATTGTTCATTTGCCTGTTCTCTTTTTCGGGTGTCTTAGTTTTAGTTTGACCTGATTTTTAATGGCATGACTGTCATTCAGTCCTTTATATGATTGCAACTTAGAGCGATTTTACTTGACCCATGAAACATTTAATAATTAACTAGTGCAAAATAGGTAGAAATAAACAAAAGAAGACAATAAAGTTAATGCATAATAGTGCGTAGTATTCTACTACCTGTTTCATGCATTAAGTAAAAACACTCTAAAGGAGGTTGCAATTTAGAGATGGGGAAATTTTGTGTGGTTGAGACTTAATCATAATTTAGCTGCCTACATAATTTCTGAGAAAGGTACTGTACAGAAAATGTTTAGTTCTTTATTATATTTTTATATATTTTTTTACCTTCCCTTACAATAGTTTTCAGAGAGTTTTGAAGGGGGTGAAAGGAGAGCATGTAATAGATGACACTGGGGGTGCGAAGGATACAGGAGCAGAAGGGAAATGGAATTAAGCTGAAGCCATTTGCAGCAGGGCAAAGGTAATACCTTCATTTTTCAGTTATTTTAAGACCCAGAGTATTGGTCCAACCCCGGAAATCGAACAAGCAACCTCCCGCTCTGCAGTCAAGCACTCTACCGACTGAGCTAATCCTGCTGCAGTTGAGTTTAAGTTTAAATACGATAGTATTACAGTGGAACGTAGAACCTAGATATGAGGTCGTGCAACAACAACAACAACGATAGAATCAGAAAGAAAGCTGGGCTGAAAGTTTTCACAAGTCCCCAAAGAATCATCTCATTTAAAATGGTGGGTAAATACACTGTTTAAAGGTAACTTGGATATGGAATTAAATTTTATTCATGTTAAGTGCCATAAAAACATGGACAAAAACTGTTTTATGTCTGGTGTCGTTTCAGGATAAATTGAACGCTCCTGATTTTACTCCGTATAACTGCCCCTATAGCTTGTATCTGCCACATTGAGGCGTATTCAAAGGCTGACAGCACTTCATGACTTCAATTTTGTAAATTTCACAGACAAAAGCAGCGTATATGAGTTGATCCACTATCGTTTGGGACGACACCTAGGCTAGAAGTCTCTCTTGCATTGTGCTGCGATTCGATTAACGAGTTCTTCATCCGCTAGATAATATGCTGAGTACAGCTACAACTAGTTCGATGACACATCTTTCACCAAGTTCAACATGCTTTAACTCATTTCCGACAGGCAGCTTCCATCACCAGTTACATTCACTGGAACACACTCCTGAGATGGGACGATTTGTTGGGCTAAATTAAGTCCTCGTTTTTTGATACAATCAAAACTCGAAATTACTGTGCTTATATGTTCTATCACTGATATCATCTGAGATTTTATTCCTCTCTTTACTGCTGCCGATTATTTCAACATGACGGTATCCAACAAGAAAGCTCTTGCTACTTTGGACACTGTACACAAATGAATTTAATGTCTTTTAGTTAATTATTATTTGTCAGCTACTTTATTTTCCTACCTACGTACACTTATGTAAATATCTTATATAGTGTGAAATAAAGAATTGAATTGAATTGAATCGTGTATGATAATAATAATAATAATAATGATAGTTTATTCAACCTTTTTGCAGCATAAACTGAATTACAAGGCGGGTCATCAATTACATACAAATACTTTGGAATTTTGACACGTAAATATAACTGTTAATGTTAAGACATATCACATTTCGCTATTTTAAACGTGATTCTGGTATTTGATGGTGCAAAAATTTCCAAATCTGTTAGTTCGTGAGGAGGCAGGCACAGAAACAGATTCTCCTGTTCTAAGGGCATACGGTCTTGTGTGTGCAACTCGCGGCACTAAGTTTCGTAGCAGGTCGGAAGAAGAGTAACTTCGCTTGAGAAATGTTATGCACGCATCCTCCCTCCTCTGGCGCAGCAAAATTAAGCCTGATTTCTTGAGTGCGTCCTCATAGCACAGAGAAGGAAAAGTAAATTTTAGCGCCCTCTTTTGTATTGATTCAATTTGATCACTTAAGTATTGCGTGAGGCCAACCCAAGCGGGACTCGCATACTCTAAAACAGACCTGATGATACTACAAAGGACAAGAATAAGCTGCCTATCAGTTAGTCCGCACTTCTTAAGGGCGCGTATTGCATATAACCGCTTACTCCCTTTCTTTACAATATGAGTGACATGCTCGTTCCATGTTTTAAAAGTTATCCGACAAGTGAACCCCTAAAAGCTTGTAACGGGAAACGTTTTCTATCAGAGAGCTACCAACCAGTAGAGGGGCTGGCGGAAACGGGCAATACTGCAAAAAACTAATGCACATTTCCTTGCACGCGGAACAATTCCATGAAAGAAAATTCTCCTACAGCTCTATCCTGTATTTGATGGCAAACGTTGATTAGAGAATCCCAACCTATTTCCGACGCTTTTTTTCATTTCTTCAAGAATTTTGGCTGAAGTCGCATTCTTAGCTTGGCGCCGCCATTTTGGCGCCGCCATTTTGGATTTGCCATTTATTTTTGGCACAGAGCAGGCGTCCTCCTAATTACAGATTTTAAAGCCCTGGGGACGAGGTTGTAAAACATGCCTCTCCAGGGATTTTTAACACTCTTTATCTTTTGCACATAATTTTGCATTTAAAAAGAAGTGAATGAGGTCCCTGCATGCCTATACACCTGTAAGCGGCTCATTCACTTCAGAGCCCTTGGACCAGAGTGTTAATGGTAAGTCTGTCTATACGATCTTTCAAAAAAAGGAAGGTCGTCGCGTGCGCTACAATTTACAAACAAACTAACTTCAGAAGAGCTGAAATTTACAGGAACAAGGCCTCTTTTAGCAAACCAATGATGCATCATTTATGAAAATGAATGTAATTTGTTTGATGCAATTAGACGAATACCCCGTGGTTACGAAATCTTACGATCATGAATTCCTCGAGAGCAATTCAGTTACCAACTTTTCACAAAATAATGCTGTTGAAAATTACATAAAATACCAAGCAAGGGTCAACAATAATTATGGCCTGGTCCCTTATAATAATGGAGTGATCATGATAAAGAAGCCCATCAGCCCCAACTTAGACCACTCAAACAGATTTCTGACAGATTGCATACTGCAAAACTTTGCATTCACTTATGCCTATGTTGCCACACCAGGAGCCTAGAAATCGGCTCCTGGTCACACCTTGTTTTTATTGCTGAATATCATTCTAAAGAGCTTTACGAAATATTTTGTTAGTAGGGGTGTTTTGAACAATTTGATTGATATTTAGAGATGGTGACAAAAACGAACACAAAAAAGTCACAAAACGAGACGCATGAAACCACCGCAATCTAATATTCGTTTTACACCGATATAATGGCTTCTTTGGCTGCTATGCTGACGTTCTTGAAGATGGCCGGTAGTATCACAGCTAGTCCCGGGTTAGGTATACCGTTTATTACCAGTTTCACGGTTCCTGAGACTTAGGGCATGTTAACATAAAGGTGGGGGACCCCAGGTAGGTGAGGTAACCTGCTTAGGTGGGGTAAAAAAATAACCCTCCTTTACATGCAATCTTACAACCCCGCCATCCTGGGGTGCAGTTTCTCAAGATTATTGAATGGTCGCTAAGCACGTAAACAAGAAAAATGCTGGCAAACCAGGTCTACGCTCAACTGCTGCTCTTGCTGCAACCTTCACTGTTGTGGCTTTCTATTGTTACCTTTAATAATTATGTAAAGCCACCCGGCGCCAAAGTGAATTTTGCGCGAATTTGATGTATCACGAATTCAACCCCGACTAGCCTGGGTTACCTCACCTTGAAACGCTGACATGGCAAAATTTGACCTCAGCTGAGAGGGTTACCTGTTGTGGCAGACCGGGCTACCCACCTTGAAGGGTGACCCCACCTATCATGTAAACGTGATCAAATTAAAATGAGAGATTATATGGACAGGCGGGTTACCCCACCTAAGTGGGTTACCATTCTTACCTGGGGTCCCCCTCCTCCATGTAAACAGGCCCTAAAAGTTAGCCCGGCCCCCCTTCTACAGTTTCAGCAGTTAAACTATTCACCATTTATCATTTGAGTCAATCTTGTACCACTTGAGTCTCACTTTTACGACTTGATAAGCTCTTAGTATTTTTGGACATGAGTGCTTCAGTGCCAATGATAAACAGTGCTGTTTTTTGAAGCTTGGGCTAACTTGTTTCTTTTTTTCGTTTATGAGACCAGATTCTTTTTTGTTTGTTTTTGCTTTGTAAAGCTTAGACAAGCTGCGGGAATTGTCAATGATATGACTTGTGCCACGGTGCTTGCTTCTCTGTCGAAACATGCACTTGCGTCCAGCAGATAACTGGATAAAGAGAGACTGAAAGGCATCCAGGCCTATGTTAAGCTGAAAAATTAATTACCTCCCTAGGAAAGGACTGTTTTGGGTTCTGTCATTTCGTTATTTTCTCTCCATGAATAGCTGTCATAAATCCCTGATAACATGTGATACAACAGACTCTTAGACAATTTCTTTTTTCTGAAATTTTGCATGTGAATCGCTATGCCATACGCTTTCTAGGATGCCTCGAGGAACTTTCCCCATCTTAGACAAAAATGCTTGACAGGTGACGTCAGATCCGAAAAATTGTTGTCGCCGAGGACGACTGGGAACGAGGCTGACAACCCCTCTAATATTCATGGCCATTGAAGTTTGGTGCCCTCTGTAACGATCCTGACGCTAAAGACCTTTGTTTTTGCATGGTTAGCCTCGCAGTGAGAACGAGGCTAGCCGTGCAACTACAAAGCTTTCCTAACCTCTTGGGACCAAGTGGCCACCGCGTGACAAGTGATTCAAAATTCATCAAAGTAACAACGATATGAGTAGTTATATATCTCTACTGTTGGAGCTATCCAACAGTTTGACCACTGCAGACCTACAGAAGCTTAAATTCCTGTGTGGAGATGTCATTCCTGCCGGTAGATTGGAGAGAATCAACCGGGGACACGAACTTTTTGGCGCTTTGGAACAACTCAACATGCTGTCAGAAAAGAACAGGGATTTTTTGGCGTCTAAACTTATGGCTGTCAACAGAAATGATCTAAGAAACAAACTTTTAGGAATACAAGGTAAGTTATAGCCCAAGTCAGTAATAAAAAGAATTTTTTTCACTATTAAATTAAAAATACGGTCAAGCAAGGAGCTAGGCTATATGTGAGCTCTCACGCGAAAACGTTCCTTAGGAATGAACGCACGGCCACGGCAAAGAAACGCACATGCAATCCAACGGATGAGAAACGGATAGCTAAGCCGTTCGAAACGGGACAGCCGAACGGATGAACGGATGAAGAAAATTTTTGAACGGATGAGGTGGAACGGATGAACGGTTGACGAAAATGTTTGAACGGATGCAGTCAAACAGATACACGGCTGACGAAAATTTCAATAGAACGGATGCGGTCGAACGGATGAACCAGGCATCCGCCCTGGGATGAACGGCTGAAGAAAATATTTTTTTGAACGGATGCGGTCGAACGGATAAACAATCAATCAAGCAATCAAGCTTTATTCACGGTATCACTTCATTAAAAATGCTCTTCCAGTGAGTCGTTTACATACCAAATATTAAGAGATTAATCATCATTCTGGAACAAGCGGCTGAGTAGCGTTATAAGAATGAACGACTCGATCATTTTCTAATCCGAAAACTGATTGATTCGAAAATCTTAAAAAAAAACTGATACTGCCTTGAAATTCGTAGTTTCAAGAGTAAAGCAAATTTGTTCTCACCACAGAGAAACAACAGACATAATAAATCATGACGTCTGCGCTTGTCTCCTGCTGTTTTGTGTTAAAGAAAGGCCACAATTGTCATGCAACCATTTCTACAATGCATAACGCAACTGACTTAATGTAAATGACTAATAATAATGACTCTATGTAAATGCTCCTGCAAAATAAATGTTGTTGTTGTAATGAAAGTTCCACACACAAAGTGTATTTCCTGCTTTTTTAATTAATTATTGTGCCAATGTTATTTCTTTATAAATTCAATTTCTAACTTGATACCGACAAATTTCTGTGTAATTAAAAGCACATTTAGTACGTAAATAATGTGTAGATAAGTCCGATCCAAGGCGTGTGAAGGTTTGCCATACAAAAAGAAAACTCAACACAGCATAGACTTCGTTTGTTTCCAGTTCAGTTATTCTCACAGCTCAGACAATTCAATTATGAATGCGTACCCTTGGTGACCAATGTAGACTTCGCCTCTCAGACAACTAATAGGAACGCATAGCCTTGGTAACCACTGTCATCATGTCAATAACGGAATCGAGAAGAGACGAGATGGATTGTGATGTTGGACATGGATGTCGTTGAGGATCAAACAGTACTCAGTGTTCTGATCAATTTACAGTGGAAACCATTTTAAATCATCTGTACAACTGCCTGGAACTTTCCCACACAGAACTGGACTTGGTGTGTTGACAAACATTCAAGCTTGACATTGACAGCGATAGTGTATTCCCACCGGAGATACCAACCACCAAAAGTGCTTGATACTTGCATACAAAAAGGTCAAACCATGACTCGTTCGAACTTGTTGAATATCAAAACTTAGTCTTGAATAAAATGTGTAATGATAAACAAATGTTATAAAAGCCAAGTTGCCTATTCAGCATTCTCGTCCCCAGAGCCACTCGGCTTAATCTGTAACTGACCAGTGGCTCTGGACGCAACGGAAAATACCATTTTTTTCATTGACTGAAGGCAATTGAATGCGCACAGCCTCTCGACCTGCAAACATGAAAACCATGTCAGATTTTTGTTGATCGCGACAATCCTGTTTAGTTCATATGCAATAGCAGTGAGGAAGGTAATTGAAAGTAAAGTTTAAGAAGTTTCTGTGAAGACCACGAGCCTTATTGCCTTCGTTGTGTGCTAAACTTTGCCTCTGTAATGACTGTCGCATCCTGGGAAACTAAAAGGAGGAGTAATGCATGGTTTGTTCACCCTTGCTTGTTAATAATCAAGTGATCGATACTTGCATGACATTATTCAGTCTAATCAGTCTGTCTAATTCGTTTGGGCTCGGTTGTTCAAAGGCTGGATAGCCCTATCCACCGGATAAATCTCTATCTAGTGGATAGTGCAATTAGTTTCCCCAATACTTGTCCGCTGGATAGTGATTTATCCGCTGGATAGCGCATCCAATGTTTGAACAACTGGGGCCTGGATATTTGTCAGTGCTTCAGTAAAAAGGAAATCAAGCTCCGATTACATTACAGAAATGACATGTATGTTAAGTTTATTGCAATGTGCTTTTAATTTATTGTATTTTCTTCTTTAAGTACATCTCCTTTGCTATACTAAGGTCAAGATAATATGTTGTCATTTTGATAATAGCCTGAATTTCATACGATTACTTCGAGTCGTAAGTCTTTATTTCATGACAGCACTGATGGCAGTGCACAAAGCCAGAACTGAATTGCTTGTGAATATTTTGGGCTGCATGCAAAAGGCAATTTTTGTGTAAAGATGATAGGGGCAAGTGCTCTTTCCAATCTATTTTTCTTCCGCGGAATTAATGCTTAAATCATGCTTAGATAATTCGGAGGCCCTCTGATGATTTTTATTTTAACAGTAAGAATTGGGCTGTGAAAGGAAAGGCTCTGTGGCCGACTTGTTACAAATGTTTTGCAAGAACATATTCTCATCCTAACAGTCCCTGCTCGGATTCCAGTCATGTGGCATTTAGACAAAGATAAAGGTTGTGTTCCTTTTGACCAATCTAAATCCAGATTTGTGATCCGAAATTTGATTTTTTGTTCCATTAAGGACTAAACCAATCTAAGATTGCAATCTGAACGATCCACCTCCGCACTTGGATCGTTCAGATTGGTATCTCAATCTGGTTTCAGATCTTTGTTACATTTAATGAAACTGCTTTTTGATTGCAAAAACGTGCTTGTTCATCAATAAACACGGCGGGTCGAGTATAGTTCAGGCAAGAGTTATTTTTTACTCCTTCGTTGTTTTATGCCGCTAAAGGATTGTAGTATATTAAACTCAAGTTCCACTGTCACTCTAAATCTGTTGGGAAGTGAAAACGCTTAGATTTTCTCACCGTAAAACTATACTGTCCAATATCTGTGTGTGTTGAGAGCGTGCTTCTCAGCGCTTGAGAATTCATAATTGTCTTCTGAATTTTCTTGAATTAAATTCCAGATAATTTTAAGTTGACGAGTCCCAGTATGAACCACCATGAACCACCACTAGTTAAAGAGCTAATTTTCTTTCCGTTTCTCCACAAGAAGACTCTTAATTTACCAGAAAGAAGTAAAGGCATATGGCATCTTAGTTTACTTGGCTACATATAATGAGCCAAACTAAAACTTGCTTCCACTGGTCATTAATTCAGTCCTGGTAATACTATTTCCTAGTTGAAAACCCTCGTATTACAAAAACACGCAATAATTAATTTTAAGGAAACTAAACAATATTAAAATATTATACATTATCAAAAGCTGTGAGCAGATATCGTTCTTTAACTCTATAAAGCAGCACATAACAGTTTCAATACAATTGCAGATGGTAGGGGTTGGGGTGGGGCACCAAATTTTGACCAAACTATGTGATTTTCAGGCCTGATTCAAAATTCTATCCCCAATTTCAAACCAGGCCTTGCACTCCACTCTCAAAATATGATGAGAGCAGCTAAGTACCCAAGAAAATGCTTTTGGGTTGTGTGTTACTGAAAGTTTACTTCTTAAGTGGGATCTTTTAAAGCATACAGTCTATATACAGTGTATTTTATTACTCTACATTTCTCTGTTCCAGATAAGAAAGTACGGCCATATAGGTTGTGACAACCTGTTCTAGGCATTGAAATAGTGAGAAGTAGAGCATTAAAAAATGCAGGTTTTTTTCGTTTTGTTCTCTTTGTGCCTTCCCTAATACCAGAATGTCTGTAACAGGCTACCATAAACTACTGCTTATAAGCCTCCCCCCCCCCCCCAACTTATAAGCCCCCCAGTTATAGGCCCATCTACTGGTAAACAAGAAAAAATGATCCTCCTGGTTATAAGCCCTCCCCTAAGCTCTCACTATTACATTTTGAAGCTTAATTAAAACTAGTAAATGCAAAAAGTATTTTGTTTCAAAGCCCCTTTTCTTTTCCAGTTATAAGCCCCCTTGGATGTTTTGAAAAAAAAAAAAAAACTGAAAACTCCTCACAAAGATGTATAACTCCAGGGCTCATAGGAGGTATTTATCTCAGGACAAATTTGCATGATTAAAATCACTACCTACCAAAGGAGTATCCTGGGAAAAACATTTTATTAGTAACCCGTAACCAAAAGTATATATAACTTCTTATACTCCTACAACCAAGCAGGGGCGGCTCTAGGGGCAGGGTGCTGGGGTGCGCCCCCCCCCCCCAACTTGACCTGCGGCTTTCTAATACAACTGGTATTCTGCAAAATATGGACTAGATGCGTATGATATGCAGGGGTTTCAATAAAAATTGAAATAGCCAGCAGGTTTGAATAGAGTAACCGACTGTATCAACAAGGGGCCGTTAGTCCCCTTTTTCTAGGGGGGAGGGGGTCTCGGGGCGAGCTTCCCCAGAAAACTGTGAAATTTCAAAGCCCTAAAATACGACTTTCAGCATTCTGGGGACTAAATTGAGGACAAAAGAGCGTGTTTTTTATTCAAGAAAATGTAGCTTTCATTCAACTTTCGATTTATCAGTTACACAATCAATTCCAACAAGCAGTGTACAAATGATGAAAACTGGATTACGTACTTTTCCAGGTAAACAAATTCTGCGTAAACTGTTAAAAATTGACTGAAATATAGCGTTCACATGTCTAAACATAACGCAAAACCAGTGGGCCTTTATGAAAGCACGTTATAATTACATTTTCATTCAGATTTTATGATGTTTTTTTGTTTACAACGTTATTCAAACTAAATGCCTCTTCTTTCTGGAACAAAGTAGCCGACTTCTATAAACAAAGTAGCCGACGCGTTTCGTCGGCCGTCGGTGCTTATTGAATCCCTGGATATGTATTCTCAGCAGTTTAATATAATTAGTTTACGTCACCAGTCAGTTACGCCATTCTTTTGTGGTGCATCCCCTCCCAAGAAAAATCCTGGATCCGCCCCTGCAAGGTGACGAGAGCTCACCCATATATCTGTGAAAGCTGTTACAAAACCATGAACACCTCACAGAATCAAGGAGTGTAATTGTGTTGCGAAGAAAAAGCCAGGGCTTCTGATAGGTCGCGGAAAAAAAAAGTTAAATTTCGAGGGATTTTCAGGGGCAAATTCGCGGGAAAATCGGCCGATTTCACGGGAAATTTCGAGGGCAAACTTCGCCGAGAAACAATCAGTGAAAACCAGCCAATTTCGTTGGAATTTTTTGGCGAATTTCGCCAAAATCGATCAATTTTGCGTCGATATGACCAGCGTTGTTTAACGTTTTTTTAACAGAGATAATCATTTGCTCTTTCAACAACAATTCGCTCGAGAAATGAGCGGATGCTTAAGCGGTTAACATTATGGCTAGTGCCCAGTTTTTGGCAACCTTCATCTAAGAATGCCTGGTAGTGTTGGTACGTTGTTTGCTCCTTTCAGTTACGAAGTTTCAAGATTAACTGGATTGTTAGGCAATGCCCAAAACCCCCGCTTGCTTTGTAATAGTTACATTGGGAGACCAACAGTCTAATTCAGACAACTTTTAGATATTTAATGTTTTATTAATTGCGATTTCTTTTCAGTTTAGATCAGCAGTTTCCAAAGGGAAAGAACATAACGTTTTCAATAAAAGTTTTTCAAAGATTTCGCCTTAAGACTTTCAAATGCTGTTGCAAACAGCCCAACTTATGTACACAGTTCATTATCTGTAAATGTGTTATTTATGCCAAGAACACGTCATGTTATCTAATCGGCTTCCCTTAAGTTTTCTTTTTTAAGTAACAGTGCAAGAGCCTTTCCTCATGTTAAGATCAGTAGTTAGCAAAGGGAAAGAACATAACGTTTTTAATGAAAGTTCTTCAAAGATTCCGTCTAAAGGCTTGAAAAAGCCGAAACAAAAGCTAAATTTATGTACGTAATTTAGAAACTGTAGATGCGTTCTTAGTGGCAGCAACATGTCTCGTTATTTGCTTGTCTTTCCTCAAGTCATCTTCCTACTTTTTTTAAAGTAGCGGTGCACGATTCCCACCTCAGGAGAAAAATAGAGGGAGTGTAATAACATCACTGCAGCTCGCGTTCAGGAGGCGTGACTGGAATTTCACGCCTTTTACCATTCATTAATTAAGAAACTCCGCTGGTGATGAAAAAAGTGCCACACACATTTGGCATCGATTATGCGTGTTTACAAATATCTCCTTGCGAAACAGTGATTTTATAATGTTTCTGGGCCATTCCTCGAAATAAAATCGGCAAACATGCACAAGAAAACATTTTCCTAATCAAAATACCAAAAATCCTTCGTGTGTTTGCGCAAGATGTGCCTTATGGTATCAAAGCGTACGTTTTATGAAAACGTCGACTTGTCAATGTCGGCAACTTGGATTAAACCCGTTGTCAACGCAAATTAACATCTATTGTCTAATGACCAAAGAAACGCCTGCGTTGCTGGTACAACGCGCTCCGTGAACGCGAGCTGCAGTGATGTTGTTACAGCCCCTCTATTTTTCTCGCCCCTACCGCCCCCCCCCCCCCCCCCGCCCTCCCGTCAGAGCTATAATCCCCGACGCTCGCCCCTCGGTACATTTGAAAATCAAGATACCCATGACGGTAAGACGCGGTATATCTAAACGATCTCACGAAAAAATTGATCAGTCTATATTATTATACAATATTTTATTAATATTATTAAATCTTTTTTCTTTTCTTCTTTAAGGAGATCCAAATGCGGTAGTTCCAGGTCAGGGTAAGTACATCAAGTGACTGATACTTGACACAATATTAGGCCCAGTAAACCCCTTAATATTACATGTGACAAGCCTACTGCAAATGCCCAAAATCTATAGATCATTTTCACTCACATGGTCAGCAGCTACAGTACCGTTCAAAAGTGAGTTGACACTCGATTCTCAATTCTTGCGAGAATCTAGAATCGAGTCGAGAATCAAGACTCGATTCTCGATTGTTACATGGATAATAGCATCTCGATTCTCGATTCTCAGTTCCTGCGAGACTCATCAAACCGGAATGGCCTATGTTTAGTTTTGAGTAATTTGCTCTCTACTCTCGAGACTCAATTGCTTCGAGAACTGAAAAATGGAAGGGGCCTGAAGTGTCGAACAATATGCAGTCATGTAGTTAAAAATTACATTGTATTCCTAAACTAGTAATAGTTGACACTACAGCTGCCCCCGCTCTGTATATTGTAGGTCAATAGTATTCTTGGTCGTTGTGTAGCTCTTTGAAATATACCGATTCATAATGAAGATGTTCACACATATTCCATACAATAGGTGAGATAAATATAGGAGATAAACGCAAGGTTCCATGCACAGTTTCGGCTCGATTTACACAGCTTTGATCAAAACATTCTCAGTTTCGAGAATAGTTTATTCTAAACCATAAGAAAAGATTTAATTAGAAGTTTAATTTTTTGCTATTTCTATTTCACTTTTTACATTTAGTTTAATTTATTTGCCGGAAAGTAAGCATTCTAGCCATATTTTAAACTTTATAGCGGAAGGACATCTGTGAGCAGGGAATAAGTCAGCACAGAATTTGATGGTCGGCGAATTTCTGTAATCGTTCATCGTTCTGCTACTGATAAGCTAGCCGTTGAATCATTCACTCTTGTTGCTTGTTTGGGGCCGAGTCTGATTCTGGTCAAAGAAAGAGAAAGAGTGTCTGTCAAGGTTTCCAATCAAAGATTTGTGAACTCATGTCTGGCAAACTCACTTAGTGTTAAAATATACACTGTTATACGCACCTCATAACTTCATCTGCGCTTGACGAGTGTCTTTTGGTCCACAACTTTCCTAACAACTGCTCCACAGAATGTCACTGATCACACGTAACGCAAAAGAGTATCGAAGTATGACTGCACAATTAATGTCACAAAATCTACCTGTTGTAAGCGGTCCCTTTGGGATTTTTTGTGTTTTACGTCATCCTAACCATTTCGTACTTGCGGGCGCAAACAATAGAAACGTCATCATTACCTACCGATTCCTCGCGGCCCCTGTTCAAGCAAATGAAGATTTTTTCTATATTGACTGTATGACTGTATATTTCAACTGTAAGTACTTTCCTTAATATGCGCCCGAGTTACTAGAGTGCCTCCTCGGGATTTCGCCTTCTGGGCGAAATCCCTTCGGGGGCAATAATGCTTCAGTTTTTGGGCAGGTTTTTGCTTCATTTGCCCTCTGTGGCCATCATTATTTGCAAAGAGAGAGGGAGGGGTTGTAAAAAGGACAAAAATGCTTGAAAAATGCCGACTAAGGTACCAGTTGCATAAACCAACATAGATTAAGTGTAAATTTTCTGCAGTTATTTCCAGTATTTCCAGGGAATTTCTCGTGCTGAGATATCGTGTAAAAGATATCCTTCTGTGTTGAAAGAGAATTGTTGCATAAAATCCTCACTTAATCTTTTTTCGGTGCAAATTTTAAAAGTTTTTTTGTGCAAGCCGGCCCTGGGCGCAGATTTACGAAGGTGTCCTTATCTAAGATTTCTGCGCAAGTGTTGTTTCAACAACAACAACATTGATAAGGATATTTTTTAGTCAGTGATACATGGGGCTAATGTATTGGCAATGGAATGGCAATAAGTGGCATACGCGCAGTGATATAAACATGCATTGAAATTTTTCAGTCAGTGAGACAGGCACCTTAAGCTTGGAATTTATTGTGACCAGTAACCAGAAGGTCATAGGTTCTACT
>CALNXK010000975.1:0-16414 GCA_942486035.1 Porites lobata | reverse complement strand
AATATGTAGTGATGTGTAGTGATATATAGTGATATGTAGTGATGTGTAGTGATGGACAGTGATAGGTGGTGATGGGGAGTGATTGGTGGTGATGGGTAGTGATGCATAGTTATGTTGAGTGACACATAGTTACATGTTACATGAAGATATTTTAGTTGGATTTTTTGTATTCGTGTAGGAGAACACGGATTTATTACCCACACATCCGCCGCCATCTTGATTTTGAATTGTGAGAGAAACCTGGGGAGAGTACAAAAACACGCCGGCGGTCCGCCGAGGGTCCTTCGAGGATGATTGTCGGAGATCATCGGAGATTGTCGGAGATTGTGAGCCGGATGGTTAGGAGAAGAACGTGAGCCAAGGTTGTTTTTCTTACTTGTTTGTTTGTTTGGTACTTTCAAGGAATTCAATTACTGTACTTTTACGCATTTACTTTATAGCCTCTCTTCCTTCTATGTGCAAATCGTTTTTCCGGTGACGGAAGGTTAGGACAGACAACAAGAAACGTGTTTGGGGTAGTGAGGTGGCTGTTCCCCATCGGCCATGGAGCCCCAAGTCTGAGGAAGGAAACCAAGATTGATCGATCTAAAACGTCCTAAGGTCTGACCAGGAACCCGAATTGAAAGTCGCCTCGTCCCGCATCATTGCTTAAATATGTTCGCATGGGCCCATCTATCGCCGTGCCAACAAAGGCAGTTGCCGGTTGCTGCCGTGAGATGATAAAAATTGTCAAACTATCCCGGTGAATCATCTAATCGAACGAATGTTGAGCTGGATCAACGACGATGTAACAGCCGTTGTTTGAACAATTATCCTCAAAAAGAACAAATTCAGTCTCATCGAGTCCTGATTGTTCGCTGGCGCAGTCAGGCCTTATCAAAGATTACAAACAAAGCAGCCAAAGAAATGCTTGGTTTTTCGTAAACTCACCATCGGCGCGGTTCAGCGTTGCGCGACCAGTATAAGTACAGCCCATATCACGTCGTTGCTGGCTGAAATTTATCCTCAAATCAATATTGTTCGTTAAAGATTAGCTTAGAAGTCTGTCCCTATCTCCACTAATTGTGTTCAAGGAAAGATCGTTTAATCAACAAAACCGGTATTATTTTCGCGATCAGATAATGTAAGGTTTGTTTTGATGAAGATTAGAACGCTCACCGTCGACGTTTCTATTTATAAATCCTTGTTTTTATTCTGATCAGCTTTGATGATTTTGAAACCTCATCTAAAACCCAAATCCATTTGAAAGTTCTATCAAGTTCTTATTCTAGCTGTCGCAGTCAAGCGGTTGGCGAATGGATAAGGGCAAGGAAAGATAATATTTAAGCAGGAAGAAGAAGAGTTATTTGCCCAGATATAGTCAGGAAAAGAAAGGGTTTGAAGTGAGTGAAAAGAAATGAAAGGAAACTTCGTTACCGTTACGGTGCTGTATTATTGATGTCGACTGAATGGGAGCACAATGCATAACTGGCCAAGGAAGCCGAATAAACAGCAGGCGCAAAGTGGTATCCAGTGGTGTGAAACGCTTGGGCGGCTTGGTCAGAAGGCACTCAGACGTTTCTATACGGGATTACGTACCAGGTTTTCATAGCTTTATGATTTATAATCTGAGGCTTGGTCCCGGTGTTTTGCATTAACGATTTCGAATAAACATATATCTGGTCAATATCCAAAGTAATCGAATTGCCCTTAAAGGTTGTGCCAGAAAACCAGAAGGGCACCATGAATTTGGTTTCAAAATGAGAACCCAGAGAACGAAAACCTGAATCAATCAGACGATGAAAGGCATGTAAACAATATTTAAAACCAAAGTTTTTCAAACCAACCAAATTGCTTGACAAAATGACGGTGTTTAAATATTTAAACTTTCAAATGATCAAATGTTCACCCGAAGGTCACACCTGGAATATTAATTAAAAATATTGAATGATCATCTCGTTACCGATCAATACTTTCATCATGTCATGAGCAAAATGTTTTAAACAATTGACCGGCGTTTCAAAGTGGGTGCGTAACATGACGGCGATAGGGATGATCAAAGGATTTTTTTCGCGTCAAATTCTTCGATTTTGGGATTTTGTTTGGGTAGAAAATTTGGCAAGTATTATTGGGCAGCTTGATTTAAGTAGGGATTGTTTTTGGGTACTAAAACAATCTGAAGATTCATGATAGTTATATCATTTATCGCTTCCTTAGAAATTCTTTTATGGCTCGGCACGGATTTTTCTGCCGGTTAAATTTCTTGGTCCAGGAAGTTGTTTGGGTTTTGTTTGAAAGCCCCAGGAATTCTAAGTGGTTTTTGAGTTTTCCCCATCGATCATCCCTGTCACTTGAACCTCGGGGAGTATACTTCAATGCAGCTCCACTGACTTAAACAAATACATTGGACAACTTTAAACGGTGGAAAAAATCAGAAACAAAGGAGGAGTATAAATAACTTCTTTGCCTTGAACTAACATCACATAAGCGAGCAAGTTCTTGCGATCGAAAAGCAGCTTGTTGAATGGAACAAAAATTGAAACCAGATATCAATCTCGAACGATCCAAGTACGGAGGTGGACTCGTTCAGATTGCAATCTTAGATTGGTTTAGTCCTGATAACCAGAAAATCAAATTTCGGATCGTCAAATCCGGTTTTTAGATTGGCAGCGAAAATCCTGTAAATAGCAACGTATTTCAATCGTCTCGCCTGTCCACAAGAAAACGCTTAAACGATAGAAATACGACAGAACCCCTACACGGCATGCGTTGTATAGTGTAACAAAAATCTTCGTTGCCTCGAATGTTCAAATAATCGGAAAACAGTTCCAATTTAGCTGAAAAGTTTAATTTTCGTGTTGTCTATAACAGATAAATTGCTGTGAAGTGGGTTTGATTCTTCAGCCATAGTTACCAGACAAGGAAATTAACAAACTCGGCGGGCAGATCAAAGCAGTGGTGGATCCAGACGCTTAGATAGGCGATAGGGCAGGTCTCCCCCAATTTTTTTTCCGCCCTTCGGACCTCAGTTTATCTAGAACAGCGGGAGGGGGCCTGCCCCGGGCCCCCAGATCCGCCACTGCAAAGGCATTAAGAAAATCGAATTTTGAGCCACCAATTACTTGGTTTTATTTTTGGAATTATTAAGTCGACCATAAAGTTGTAGTAGTATCAAGCAACTTACTGGACCGGGCACTTATAATGTCCCACTTCATGGAGCAGGCCCTTTAACCCATTCGCTCCTGGAGATTTTGCCGAAAACGCTTTGAAGCTGGGGTCGAGTGGTTTTCTGGTCACTGTCGCTATAAAGAGCTAAAACTTACCACAAAACCGGTTTACAGGTCGTGGCCACTGGCGGTTTTCGATCCAGATGCAAATATCAGCTACGAAGTTTCATACGTGCAGAAAGCAAAATTTCGACACACAGTCTTGACAGCAGTTTTGATTTCTACTTTTCGCTTTCTCCTCCTTCTTTTTTTCTTCGCTTTCTGCCTCATTTTTTTTTTTTCTCTTGCTGTGGGCATTTAGTAGGCTTCCATTTTCATGGAAGAGCTTTTTAGGAAAGTTTTTAGGATCTTAGGATTAGGTGAAAGTAAAAGCGTAGGTGTGCAATGGAATGTAAGATTTTCATGGAGATTTTCAGGTCCCACGTGGTTTTTTGCTTTTCCGGTGTCCTGACTGAATTGTGCCCATTCCTGGTATGGTTTGAAAGATCTCACCCCTGCACAAGTTAGCGAAGAAAGTTGTCCTTGACTGTTAAACTGATGACGTCAACAAAGGCAGAAATTGGATCCGCACGGCGGTTACGGCGGTTCAGGGTTAACGGGTTAAACACCAATAAATATTCTCCAAAGTCATTAATAAGCGATTATGTAACAATCTGATACTACGCGCGCTCCGGATTGGCCGAGAGGCGTGGTTTGCATGAGAGTATGTAAACATGTGGTTGTGACGTTTCAACTTGTTTTGACTTTCCGCTTCAATCACGCAAGTTAACGACTTGAAAAAAGGCTCGATCGAAAAACTCGACAAGTTTACTTTGTTCACCCATTTCCTCGTCGGTTGAAACTTGGAAAATCTAGAAACATGCTATGTCAATTTTTTTTTTCGCTTGAGGTGGAGATTTTAAGCGAGAAAACCCGTATTTTGAAAGCATCTTTTGCAAAACAAAGACTGATTATGCGTACAAGCTTCGTATGCATCATGACTGGTAAGAATTCTCTTTATCACCTAAACAAGAGCGTTTTTGCTTTTTCTCGAAGAGCTATAGCAATAGAAAACTTTTCTTGTAGCTTAGACATTCCTGATGAGTAACATCGGAGCAGACTTCGATTGTTATAACCCTCGACTTCGTCTCGGGTTTCTATAACTGTCCGAATTCTCAAACCCCTCTCGTGTTTATATCAGGCTATGCAAACACGGAAAACGTTTTCATTGCTTAATTGGTATTCTTTATTAGGGTAACAGTTATTATAATAATGGAGTTCCAGAAACCACGGCTACGAGAACATCATAAATACAAGACTGTAGAATATGCATGAAAGTAAGAAAGCCCTTTTTACATTGTAAGGAAAAAGTTTCTTTCCATTCATATCATGAGAAGAAAGTCTTCTGTAAGGGTCAGGTACAAATAAATGTAAAGCTTAAAATTATGAGTAAGCTTAACGCTCATCCCACAAACCGTTTGTGGGGAGGAGCCTGCGTGACGACACTAAAAAACGGCTCTGTAACAGACTAAACTAAGAGGCACTAAGACTTTGATTTAAATCAGGTTTTCCTTTATGGAAGAATTAATGCAGAAGTTGTCCCTTCATCGTTTTATTCCAACTTGACAATCATGCACATCAAATGAACCACAAGTATAAAAGCAAGATGCTCTAAAAAACCAATTGAAACTTAAAAAGTTGCAAAAATAAAAATGTTGCCAAAGCACGAAAAAAAAACAACAAAGGAAGAACTTAAAAGGACCACAACGTTTTTTAACTTCAAGAATAATCGTCACAAACATGGGTCATATAGTTTTCATAATGTTGAAGAAAGAAGCCTCACTATTCATCTCCTCTTGACAAATCCAACAGCTGTGTTTCTCAATAATGACCGATCGTGCATCTGTTACACCATTGTTTCCGGTTTCTCCCTGTTTCTGCTGGTTCTCTGTAAAACCTGTGGCCCTGACATCAACGTTTTCACTTCCTGCTCTCTTTCTGTTTAAAGGATTCCAAACGTTTGGACAGACGTTTCTTTTTCTGGGAAAACTCATGTGACCTTTCACGAGTGGAATGTTTCATGACTCCTCAGGTTTCCTGCTTGGTTAAAACACTTGCCACACTGTTTACATTCATAAGGCTTTTCCCAGTGTGAACTCTTTCATGTCTCCTTAGGACTCCTGATCGGCTAAAACACTTGCCACACTGTTTACATTCATAACGCTTTTCCCCAGTGTGAACTCTTTCGTGAGTCCTTAGGCTTCCTGCTTTACTAAAACACTTACCACACTGTTTACATTCATATATGGCTTTTCCCTTGTGTGAACTCTTTTATGGCTCCTTAGGTTTCCTGCTCGGTTAAAACACTTACCACACTCTTTACATTCGTAAGGCTTTTCCCCAGTGTGAACTCTTTCATGATTCCTTGGGTTTCCTGCTCGGTTAAAACACTTACCACACTGTTTACATTCATAAGGCTTTTCCCAGTGTGAACTCTTTCATGTCTCCTTAGGTTTCCTGCTTCGCTAAAACACTTGCCACACCGTTTACATTCATATGGCTTTTCCCCAGTGTGAACTCTTTCATGATTCCTTAGGTTTCCTGCTCCGTTAAAACACTTGCCACACTGTTTACATTCATGAGGCTTTTCCCCAGTGTGAACTCTTTCATGAGTCCTAAAGTGCCCTGCTTTGTTAAAACACTTGCCACACTGCTGACACTCAAAGGACATTGAGGTTGCTCTGATTTAAAGCTTTTACAGTTAGGATACCTTTGGAAAGATGAAGAACCATAATGAGGTAAATACACATTATTTGTTTTGTTGCCGCCAGCATAACCTATAGGGGCCTGGTGGTGAGAGGCCTGAAGTGAGTAGTTTAAAGATGGTGTTGTCAGGGACAAGTGAAAATTAGAAAACTTTTTAAGACACCCGCTCATGAAAAAGTGGTTCCACACCATAAACAACCTGATTACATACCTACAATTCTACATAAACCCTTCAAATTAGAGAATCCATCAACTGACAACATGGGGCAGTTGATTATTTGTTGACTTTGTATTTGGATATGAGAGTTCCTTGTGGATGGTAAAATAACACACTTTTAAAATAATGGTAATTAAGGTTCATCATGCAGCATTCATACAGACAATATAGTGAAACCTGTATACCTACAAATCCTCCATGGAGGATAACAGGATTTATTCTAGGAATTGGCTTATTCTCTTACTCTTTGTAAGAGTCCAGTGGCCACCCTTGTTGTTGTTCTGTAGGTGGCCATTTTTCCAAGAAAGAGGGGTGCATATATTAGCTAAAATAATGAATGTGATTTCAAGTCACAATTAAAAAAAAGTAAATAATACCAATTTTTTTTTTTAAAACTGATTTTGGTCTTTATATAGATTAAATTAAGGGACACGATCAGCTATGGAACCACTGGTTTTGCCAGTTTGAAACATTTATCTCAAACCAGAATTAAATTTAGAACTGCAATAACTAGCAGTAACCAATAGTTAGGAAGTGCAGTGAACATTTGTATTTACCTTAGAGCAAGGCTGCTGCCTGAGGAGTATTGTTTTTGGGAGCCCTTTGGGCTCCTAAAATAAAAAAAGCTACATTTCTAGTGGCCCATTAAAAAAAACAGTAACTTGATTAATATGTCACACTTCTAGCTCACGGTGCACTAATCTGTTGATCGATAATCTTCAAATTTATTATTTATCAAACTCAAAGGCACAAATAGTAGCATACAGTAGTAAAGGATCAACTAACATTCAAGGGCCAATCTCCTTTTTCCTGTACTAGAGATATTATTTGCTTTATTGCATTTCAAGAACAGACCCCTACAGCCAGTGTACCTAAACCTAGTTTTAATTAGTTCATCAGAATGACCATATTGACAGTTTCTGTATCTAAAGTTGACAATCTTGACCTCTTCCTCGAAACTTCATTCTCTCTCCTTGAAACGCAGACAATTTTGTCTCATTACACAACGCTAATGAGCATTGCATGATGAGATGAAAACAGAAGAATACTTCAAACTCCAACAGATTGAGTTTCAAAACGCAAACATTGAGTCTTGAGTTTCGAGAAACAAGCATTTTTTATATTTATTACTTGAACGGATTTTGAGACACGATTTATTTCTCAAGAAAAAGAAAATCAACCATTCACAAAAACAACAAATGGTACAGCCAAGAGCACTCGTATGTACAAGTGCATATGCAAAGTTCATAAAATGGGGTCACCGAAGGTTTTTTATCTTAAAGTTTGGAAAATTGACTCAGTATTTTTGTATGAAGTCTAACTTTTGAACTATCAAAACTGTTTTTATACTTGTCAAGGTATGTATTTACATGCTTTACACTAGGCAGTGTCAAGGCTACTGCCTAATGGGGGCCTGGTCGCCACAGGCTCCTATAATTTACTTATGGGCGACCAAAATTTGAAACAAGAAGCCCGAACGGATGCATAAAAATCATGATTCTCAGGCTAACTTCCGTTAAATGAACAACAAAATTCCCTACTCATTCTACACTTTTGAAACAAAAAAAGAAAACGTTTGGTTGTCAGCCATAGGAAAAAATTTTTCTGCCAATAAAAGGTAAACAAACAAGCACTTGTCTTGCTGCAGTGTAGTTGAAGTTTCTTGTCTGAAAATGGCTTCAAATGAATTTAATAGCCTTAGAAAAACCGTCAATAATAAAATCAAGACCTTTTCCCCACCATCAGAAATATTAGGCCACTATTGTATGTAGTAAAATGATACAAAGTCGTGATGCATAGAAAAGCAAGAAATTTCATTTACACAGGACAAAAAGTATTTTATTTTTAATTCTGCAAGTTTGTAGTGGTTTCTATCTTGCTACAAACATGAATGGTACACTCAGAGGTTTATTTTATCATTTTATTCAGCGTTATCTACATCTCCTATTTTTTTTGCTGTACGTTTTGTGAAAACTTTTGAAAGGCTTGCAAAAACATTTCAGTTTTGAAAATCTTCATGGCGGTTATTCAAGAACATTATTTTGAACATAGACATCAAGGCTGTGCTCTAAGGAAAATTTCAAGGAGCCCTTCGGGCTCCCAAACATTTTAGTTAAGGTGCCCAGACCTCAAAGTTGGTGGCCGAATAAAAATTTCGGAAGCCCTTTGGGCTCCCAAGCATTCAACTGGGGTGCCCAGGCCTCTCAAGTTAGTCGCCCAAGTAATGAGGAAGTTTTATACGCATCATGAATCCTGCTGATCACCAAACTCGGTAATTTTAGCTTTTGGGTTCCACAAAAACCCATAAGTTGTCTTATGAAACCCATCAAAGTTTTTCGTGCCATTTAGATTTAAAACCAGAAAGCGTGAGCAATACCGTCGAATTGTTTAGGTTTTAAAGAGGAAAAATAAAAATTTCAGCAGGTTTACGTAAACTTCATTAAGATCTTTGGGTAAAACATAGGAAAACTGTGCTTTTACCAGTAATACTAAACTTGAAAATAAATTTTCAAAGGGTGAATCAATGCGGCATGAAATATCTGTGACGATCGAACTCAAGTTCCGTGAAAAATTCTGTGTGACCGCTTGTGACCCCAAATCTATCGTTTTAATAAAAAATAAGTCATCTTTAATTTTCTTTTCTATATTATCAGTGAATCTTTTAGGATAATTGAGCTTTTTGTGGATACGGGTCGAGCGTAAACCAGCTCCTCTTTCCGCGTGTTTATTATTTTTTTGGGCGCTAAATTTAGCCTATATATGCATGCATTCAATTTAGTTTTCGATCACGAAAAATGCCAAGACAACGTGGAACTGCCCTGGTTCTAAAACAACAATAAAAAACGATCAGAGCGATCATATCTTTTCTTTTATATTTCGTTATCATATGTAAAGCTAAAGAAAACAATCATAAGTTATGTTTTAGCCGAGCAGACAAAGCAGCCAAAAACCGTAAAAACATTATATTTGCATACTGGTCAATACAGCAACATCCGTTTTATATAAAAATAAATTATTCCGCATTGCCAGCCGCTCTCTACGTCTGTCAGAAAAGTATTGACAGTTTCTCCTAACAACTGTACATAATGAACCATTCTATCTGAAAGAAAAAATTTTAAAACTGTTTTAAGAAGCGGTAGAAATCGAAATCCGTGCCGCTTGTCACGTTCAAAGTGATGGATTATGTTACATGTGAAATCATGCAGAACGACCTTTAAACATCGACGCGTGCCCGTTTCTTTCGTACAACATTCGTAAAAACATTTTCTGTACGGTTTAGAAAACTCTGACTCAATAAGCCAACACTAGGATGTTAAATTTTTCTGCCCGCTTGACTGAACACTGCACCAGAAGCAAAAAGTGCCCGGCGGACGACCGGGGAGCGTTTTTTTCATCGCCCGGCGCTAAATGTTAGTCGCCTCAGGCGACCGGGTGCCGTTAGACCACAGCCTTGGACATAGACTATTAACCTTTACAGGGTAATTTGTTGTATTGCGCTGCGCGTTTGCAAACTTAAAACGGTTTTGGGTTTTCTGTTCCATCAATCATTTTAGCGGGCGAGGTTAATGCAAATCACAATGTAACATGTTACGCCCAGCTTGGCTGAGAATGACTCTGACTGCTCAAGAATAGCGAAGGAAATCACAATGGTGAATGGATTTTTTGTCAAGGAAGGAGGCAGACATTGCTTTATTCTTGCAAGTGACAAGAATGAGAAAGACTATAAAAATCTGCGAAGCAAACTTAACTAGTCGATTATTGCCCAAAACAGGACGTCCTGTCAGAAAGCAACAAGCCTTGTAGCAGGAAACAAACAAAACAGATGGAGATCCACCAATCTGCAAGTAAATATGTATTTCCTAAGAGGTCCGCTAAGATGATTGAGGGAACACAAAAACCCCAAAACAAGAAAATGCACAGCGGGATACAACAAATTTTGCTATAAGTAGCAATAGTGACTAACATTAATTTTCTCTCCATGCATCATCAAAAGAAAAGTTTATGAGAATTACACCTTTTGCTGTTCATTACGAGAAAATATGCATTCATTTGCATGAAACGGCAACCAATAGTGCAGAGATCCATTCATAAGAGTAAGCAAAAAGAACATTTGCGCATAAATCATATTCAATTACGATTTTTGAATAATTAATCAACATTCAATAAACTGCTCTATTTTTCTTTTCCTTTTCTTAAGTGGGGGTAAGTGTGTATTGCTACAATCTAGAGCAACAATCGGCGACAAAATTACAATGTAGTTGAGACACTTTGCCCTAAAGCTGATGCTTTACTGACTTCTTAAGGTGGAAATAAAGCTTTCCCTCCCCCATTCCCTCCATGCAATGTTGTGCTGCTGTTCCAGCTACCTATAGTTAAAGCAACAAAAACTGCAACTTTGAATGAAGGCGAGTGGGGAGGGAGGTAGATTCTTTTCTTCTCTGTACTTATTACACTAGTTGAGTAAAATGCCCCAATAATTTTGTTGCCGATTGTAGTTTCCTAAACCTCAAGCGAAGTCACTTGATTTGTTGTGAGATGAGATAAAAATCACTCTGGCTGGAAGGAGTGATGTTACATAGACTACTTACAGATAGATTGTAGAGAGTTGATCAGAAAATTACACGGGATAAAGTCTGCTGTCTTGTTTAAAGTAAGAGATGCCCTTTGAATAACGAACAGTTACTCCACAGAACATTATTTTATTTTCAGTCAAATTGCAATAAAGGACACGTCTACGTTCGCACATTTTAGATCAACTTCCGAAGCTTACAGGGCGTGTAAAATGATCAGAAACAAATTGGTTTATCGGCCCAGTTACGCTGCAGTCGGAATGATATGCTTGACTAAATGCCAAACGCAGTTAAAATCAAGTGATTGATGCGATCATCATGTAAATTACCTTCAAAAACCATTGCAGTGTCATTGAAAGATTTCGCAAGAGGACGGCAATATCCTGTGTAACCTGTGAGACTAACGTATCCTTAATGTACTGAAAGCTTGTCTTACCTTGAGTAACAAGATATTTCCGCCTTGATCAAATCACAAGAGGGAAAATGCAACCAAGAAATGGCCTGTCTGGAGGATTCACAAATTCACACATCCGCCGCCATCTTAATTTTGAATTGTGAGAGAAACCTGGGGAGAGGACGAAAACCCACCCGCCGCCGGGGTTCCGTCGAGGATGATCGTCGGAGACCGTCGGAGATTGTGAGCTGGATGACATGGCGGGGAGGGTTAGGAGAAGAATGTGAGCTAAGGTTTTTTTACTTGTTTGTTTGTTTTGTAGTTTCAAAGGAATTCAATTGCTGTAATTTTAGCGCATTTACTTTTATGTAGCCTCTCTTCCTTCTATGTGCAAATCGTTTTTCCGATGTAAGGTTAGGGATAGACAACAAGAAACGTGTTTGGGGTAGTGAGGGCTGTTCTCGTTGGCCATATTCCTGTAGGCTGCAGCCCTTTGAGTTATTTTTTCGAGTTTTTCAAGCAGGCAAGGCCAAGCCCGAGGTGGGTGTGGAGCGCCGAGGTGAAGTAAAAACCACGGACTTTGATCAGATCAATGAAAAACGGTCCCTGGTTACCAACAAAATGCAACAAAACGCATCCATATCTGACTCTGTGATTGAACTTTGACTTCTGGCGTTTGCCCGGGTTTCTTGTCCTTCAAAGAGAATTTCATTATTTTTTAAATACGGTTCTCAGTGACAATGGACTGATTGTCAGTTGTGCTAACAGTTATGTTAAGCTGGTTGCTACAAGCCAGAGGATGATAAAATCTCCTTTCAAACTTTTCCTCCACCAGTCCCGGCGGAACCACTAGAACTAAATCGAACGTTGTTTAATCCAACTTAATCGACCGATAATGTTCGGTTAAGTTCGGTGATCGAACACAATCGAACTCTCACAAAAAAAAAAAGGTAATTAAATCGAACTTTAATTGAGTCCGATTACGTTCAATGGTCGAAGTTGGCAGTCATTCGATTAAAAGATAAGACGTTATAAAGGAAATTGCGCTTGTTTTCACCAATGTTTTATTTTTTGTAGGGTGTCCCACGACTGAGTATATTCCGGAAGTGGTTGCGGCGGATCAGTGTACAGTATAGCGTATTTTTTGCAAGAAGAAGAACACGCGGGAAGAACAAGACTACTGTTGCCATATTGCAATTTTATCCTCAATCACACAGTGAATATTATGCTCCGTTAAAGACTTTTTTACTTTATAGCGTCCCTTTTAGACCTCCTCCACTTTTGTATCTGCCACGTGGACCAGGGAAACTAAGCAGCGCTACAGTAAAACAAAGCGATCAAGCGAATTCAATAAACCCGGAACATTAATTCTTCATGATCGTAGATAATCTGGTTGTTTTGTTGCTTTTGAGTGAAGATTAGAACGTTCAATTAAGTTCGATTGCTTCGATTGAGTGCGGAAATAGAACTCTTACGAGTTTTTTTGGTTCGACTGTGTTCGATTACCGAACTTAATCGAACCAAATCCTTCGATTGAGTTCGATTAAGTTCGATTAACGAACGGCAGTTCAAGTGGTTACGCCGGGACCAATATCGGGAGCAAGTACAGTGCAAGACATAAATGCCGGATTGGTCGTTTTCATGACAGTATAAAATAAAGACGGTTTATCGGCCGCCGCCCATGCACAGACAGGCGGCTACTCCCTCATCAAAATACGCCAACATAGACAGATTAGCCTGTGTGAGGGCGTTTGAAAGGGAATGGAAAGGGGTTTTGAGCGCGAAAGAAACGCGAGGCGCCAAAAACCCCTTTCCTTCCCTTTTTCAAGCACCTGCCACGCAGGCCATAGACGGATTAGTTCGACTCCAGTAACTTCAGTTTGATACTAAATGCAGACAAATCCAGCTTACATAGGCTTGAATTAAACGAAAACGAGGCGCACGAAGTAGTATCCAGGGTATGTAAGAGAAACTAAATCTGAACAGTTCTTTAAGGAGCTTGGCTTGACAGACTCTTGACGTTCGGATGATGGATTTATTATTTAAAAAATTTAGCTGGTATTTCTATAGCTTTTTTTATGTCGATTTCTATAACTTTAGTTTTATCTCAATGGGTTTTTGTATTTTTTTTCAGCTAACTGATTTTCTTGAATTAGCCATTTTTTTCAGCGGATATGATCACATTCACGTATTCAATATTCTCGGTCCAATCTGTACATTTGAATTTTTTTTTCTGTGGGTAAAGTGTGAATTGACCTACAAGTCCCTTAGTATATTTGTGTTTAGACTTCACAGAAACTATAGGTTAAAAATTCTTATAATTTTATTTTAAAAAATGCGGAGAATCAGAGATAACTGGTAAAACTTGTTTTTCTATAATCTTCTTAGGTCATCACACTAGATTGATGAAAAAAGAAAAACACGGCGAGAGGCGGTGATAAACATGGTAAACCAAAGTTTTTTTTCTATAAACCTAATGTAAACTATGCCTTATTTTCAAAATTAATTGTGTCGAATATCAAACTTTCAAAACGATCACAAAATTGTCTAATCTTGGCTATCACAACCTAATATCCGGACACTGACGCGTCCAAAACATCCAGATTGTTTGAATTTTCGTGCTACCCGGAAAAAATATTTGAAATAACTGGATTGATCCATACAGCAGCTGCCTGCTGCTCTGATCTTCTTCTTAATTCCAACACTTTCCCTTAAATTCAGCGTCTTCTCTTCACGGTGGAGAAATGGAAAGAAACGTTGCTCTTTAACTAGTGGTGGTTCAGACTGCTGCCATTTTACCACTTGTCAACTTAAAACTATCTGGAATTTGATTCAAGAACATTCAGAAGACAATTGCAAATTCTCAAGTGCTGAGAAGCGCGCTCTAAACCCCAGGGGGGGGCGGGAATACGGATTTCAAGTGACAGGGATGATCAAAGGATTTTTTTCGCTTTCAAATATTCGATTTCGGGATTTGTTTGGGTAGGAAAAATTTGGCAAGTATTTATTGGGCAGCTTGATTTAAGTAGGGATTGTTTTGGGTATTCAAAACAATCTGAAGATTCATGATAGTTATATCATTTAACGCTTCCTAGAAACTTTAATGGCTCGGCACGGGATTTTTTCGCTGGTTAAATTTTGGTCCAGGAAGTTGTTTGGGTTTTGTTTAAAGCCCTAGGAATTTTGGCGGGTTTTGAGTTTTTCCCCATTCAATCATCCCTGTCACTTGAACTCCGGAGTATCCCCCCGTAGCCAACTGGACTTTAAACAAACACATTGGACAACTTTAAAACGGTGAAAAAATCAGAACAAAGGAGGAGTATAAATAACTTTTGCCTGAACTAACATCATTATTGCTAAGCGAGCAAGTTCTTGCGATCGAAAAGGAGCTTCGTTAAATGGAACAAAAATCTGAAACCAGATTTACATACCAATCTGAACGATCCAAGTACGGAGGTGGATCGTTCAGATTGCAATCTTAGATTGGTTTAGTCCTTGATGCAACGAAAAATCAAATTTCGGATCGCAAAATCCGGATTTTTTAGATTGGTTAAAAGGAACGCAACCCAAAACAGCAACGTATTTCAATCGTCTTCGCCTTTCCACAAGAAAACGCTTAAACGATAGAAATACGACAGAACCCCTTACACGGCATGCGCTGTATAGTGTAACAAAAAATCTTCGTTGCCTCGAATGTCTAAATAATCGGAAAAACAGTTCCAATTTAGCTTGAAAAGTTTAATTTTCGTTGTCTATAACAGATAAATTGCTGTGAAGTGGGTTTGATCTCAGCCATAGTAGTTACCAGACAAGGACTAACAAAACTCGGCAAGAGATCAAAGCAGTGGTGGATCCAGACGCTTAGATAGGGCGAGTAGGGGCAGGTCTCCCCCAATTTTTTTTCCGCCCTTCGGACCTCAGTTTGGTCTAGAAATAAAGGGAGGGGGCCCTTGCCCCCCGGGCCTCTCCCCTAGATCCGCCACTGCAAAGGCATTAAAAATCGAATTTGAGCCACCAATTACTTGGTTTTATTTTCTTGGAATTATTAAGTCGACCATAAAGTTGTAGTAGTATCAAGCAACTTACTGGAATCGGGCACTTTATACTGTCCCACTTGATACATAGGGCCTTTAAACACCAATAAATATTCTCCAAAGTCATTAATAAGCGATTATAAAATAACTAAGATACTACGCGCGCTCCGATTGGCCGAGAGGCGGGTTTGCATGAGAGTATGTAAACATGGTTGTGACGTCAACTTGTTTGACTTTCCGCGCTAATCACGCAAGCACGAATTTGAAATAGGTTTTGAGTCGAAAAACTCGACAAGTTTACTTTATTCACCCATTTCCTCGTCGGTTGAAACTTGGAAAATCTTTAGAAACATGCTATGTCAATTTTTTTTCGCTTGAGGTGACAGTTTAAGCGAGAAAAACCCGTATTTTGGAAAGCATCTTTTTTGCAAAACAAAGACTGATTACGCATACAAGCTTCGTGTACAAGACTTCGCGACTGGTAAGAATTTCTCTTTTTATCATTGCTCTAAACAAGAGCGTTTTGCTTTTTTCTCGGGAAAGTTATTTTATAAAAGCAATAGAAAACTTTTTTCCTGTGTTTGCATATCCTGATATAAACACTCGAGGGGTTGGGAGAATTCTCGACAGTTATGCAAACCCTCGACTTCGTCTCGGGTTTCCATAACTGTCTCGAATTCTCCCAACCCCTCTCGTGTTTATATCAGGCTATGCAAACACGGAAAACGTTTTTTATTGCTTAATTGGTATTCTTTATTAGGGGTAACAGTTATTATAATAACTGGAGAGTTCCAGAATCCACGGCTACGAGAACATCATAAATACAAGACTGTAGAATATGGATGAAAGTAAGAAAGCCCTGTATAAAAAAAGATGAAACCAGGAAAAGATCACAGCGAGATGTCCGCCGTCTTGAGAGAGGAGGGAGACTGTTGGGGGCTCACTTGGGGACACTCCCCACTCCCCTAACTCCCCACCTCTCCCAACGTGTTTTTCCACTCTGCCCAGGTTTCTCTCACAATGCGAAATCAAGATGGTGGCCATTGTGATCCTTCAGGTTTCTTGGTTTCATCTTTCTTCGTGTGATTTGATCAAAGCGGCAAGATCTTTTTACTAAAGGTAAGACAGGATTTCAATACCTTAAAAATACGTTCAGTTCCTTAAGTCAAATGATAGCGACTGGCTACCGTCGGATGAATACGCATACCGCTGATGCTTGGAAGTGTCTGGATACCCGGCTGCCGGGA
>CALNXK010000974.1:0-16585 GCA_942486035.1 Porites lobata | reverse complement strand
CTTTGTATCTTGTCTTGCAGCCATCATATGCTTTAATAATAGCTGTTATGCGTGCATCGCCTATTTATCGTATCGCTGTTGTCTTTGTCGCTATTATCGCTATGCGCCGTGCTCTTCACTGTCGCCGTATGCTTTACAGCCTCTTGGCCATCTTGGTAACGCCAACCGTATCGCTATTGTCGCTATTATGCCGTATCGCCGTGTCGCCGTGTCGCCGTGTCGCTGTCGCCCGTGTGCCTGTCACCGTGTCGCCGTGTCGCCCGTGTCGCTGTCGCCGTGTCGCAGTGTCGCCTGTGTGCCGTGTCGCGATGTCGCTATTATGGCGTGTCACTATTATGCCGTATCGCCTGTTGCTGCCTTACTAATTAGATCAATATTAAATGTGTCTTAATGGCGATGGTAAATGTTTTGATGTTAATCAACATCAATAATTTTAAGTGTCATATCAATAATATTATTGTGGTGTCATTTTTAGATTAATTGTCATGTGGTGTCGCGGTATCCGTAAGCTGTTTTCCGTGTCGCGGTGGTGGCTGTTGTGCGTGTCGCCGTGTCGCGCCGTGTCATGTGTCCGCTATTATCGCCGTATCGCCGTCATGGCGATCCGTCGCGTTCATCATCGTGTCGCCGTCGCCATGTCGCTATTTTCGCTATCGTCGCCGGTGTATGGTATGGCGGTCCGTCGCGGTATTCATAGTATGCTTTGGCCATGTGCCGTATGCGCAATATCGCGTATCTTCGTGTCGCGTATCGCCTAATATCGCGTGTCGCCATGTCGCATCGCGCTATCGCCGTATCGCCATCTCGCGTATCGCGAAACCGCCCGTATCTTCGCCGTATGCTGGCTGTACGTAGTAATTATGGTAATAGCTGTCATGCGTCATCTTTCAGCCATCGCGGTATCGCCGTCATCATCGTATGTATCTTCGCCATCGCGTATCGCATTATGGTATTGCTGTCATCGTCATTATATATGTCGCTATTCAGCTGTCGCCATGCTGTGCATGCTGGCGGCCATGCGGCATCGCCCAAACTGCGCCCTGCGCTGTGTCTTTGCGTCCATCATCTATCTTTCTAATAATGCTTCATGGCAATGCATCGTATGCGTGTATTATGTCGTATGTCACATGGCGTCATGTTTTGTATTAACATGACTTTGTCTTGGTAATAGCTGTTGTCTTTATTTCTTGTCCATCTTGGTAATGTGGTATCTTTTACGTATAGCGGGTATGCGCTATTGTCATGTCGCCGTGTAATGATGTCATCATGTCACTTATTTTAGTATGGTGGCCATCATAGTATCTTGCGTGTCAAATACATCAATAATAGCCCTTTGTGGGTGCATCGCTCAGTGGTGTGTGGCTGGTGGCCCGTGTGGCCCGTGTGTGTCATATTTGTGCAGTGTCATCAGCTCGGCCCTTGAGCCCGTGGCTGTTGTCGCGTGTCGCGTCAATCGCTATTGTCATGTCATCCGTGGCGTTGTCGCGGCCGTAGCGTTACGTCGCGATATCGCTGGCGTGCGTGGCTGTTGTCGCGTATCGCCGTCATCGCCATCATCATATCGCCATCATCACTAATATCATGGCTACTTAAATATCATCGTGTCGCCATCATTATCTTATTATAATAAATGCATCTTTATTTAATATCTTCATACATGGTAATAATACGTGGCTGTTAATAATAGCCATCGCGGTATCGTAAATATCTTAAATTATAACGTATCCTGCGCCTGGCGTAATAACGTCCGTAAATCGTCATCGCTATTGTGCTGTTATCGCTGTGTGGCGCGTGTAAAGTATCGCGTATCGCCATAATCGTAATAAGCATGCGCGTCCATCTTTGTAACCTTTATAACGCACATCGCCTCATGCTCGCCGCTCTTCCGCCGCCGTATCGCCGTATCATCTCGCATCATCACTATTCTCGCCATGCTAAAGTAGCGTTATATCGCCATCTTGATATCTTTGTTTTGCATATAGTATTATGCCGTGTCGCCATGTCGCTTTATGAGGCCCGTAACTTCGGCCATGCCGTATTTTAACTGTGCCATCATCGCCTAATGTCACTTGTCTGCGCACATAAATAAATTGTGTTGAGTATTGTCTTTAGTACATCGAAGTACGTGGTAAATGGCAGGCCGTGGTACGCTGGTATATGTGGCTCATGTGTCGCGTGTCGCCATTTTGCCGTGTGTGTTGTGGCGGGTGGTAACCTGTGCGTCGCGGTAATAATGGCGCATTTTAACGGCCGTAAGCGCTGCCATCTCTCGTGTGCGTGTCGCTGTGTCGTCTGTATGCTTGTGTCGCCGTGTCGTGTCGCTATCGCGTGGGGTCATCGCGTGTAATGTCATGTCACGTCGCTGTCCGCGTCGCCTAAGCGCCGTGGCTGTGTGGCGGTGCGTCGCGTGTCAGCTGGCCGTGGCGGTATTATGGCTGTGTGGTGGCCGTAGTGCGCTGGCTGTCGCCGGGTGTCGCTGTGTCTGTGTCATCGCTGTCGGGGGTGCTCTGTGTGCTGCCCATGTGCTCGCGTGTCGCCGCGTCGTATGTCGCCGCTGTCATGTCGCCATGTCACTGCTGCGCTATGCATGTGTATGTCGCCATGCTGTGTCGCGCCATGTCGAGTGTGTCTTGCATCTTCTCGCCATCACTCGCCTATCGCAATGTCGGTATATGTCTGTCGCTAATGTCACCCATGTCGCTGTATCATGTCGCTATGTCGCGTCATGCGCTGTGTCGCCTGTCGCTAATATCGCCGTATGCTTTCAGCGCGTAATAATTGTCGCTGTATGCGCTGCTGCCGTGTCTTATGTCACTAACATCGATATGCGTAACGTGGCGGTATGCGCCTATCGCTTGTCACTGTTATGCGCCGTGTCACTGTAATATCTGCATGTCACCCGTAATCCCATCTTTAATATGCGTGCATATCTTTGTTATCGCGTGTCCGTAATGTCGCCGTATGCCATGCTGTCGTGTGCGTGTCATAGCTGGCGTATTGTCGTGCGTATGCTGTGCGCCGCTGCCGCTGTGTCATCATGCCGTGTGGCACATGCTGTGTCGCGTGTCGCTGTTCTTCGCACGTGGTGCTGTATCGCGCGTAACTTAAATTTATGCTGGCATGGCGATGTCGCATCGCGCCCGTAAAGCCCGTAAGCTGTGTCTTGGCTGTGTCATATGTCCGTGGCTGGCGTCGCGTATGTCGCCCGTCAAGGCGCGACGCTGTGGCGCGTAATGCTTTATTTTAAAATACTGTCGCTTTGTATTGGCGGCCGTAACGTCCATGCTGTTCGCGTGTGCTGTGTGCCGGCTATTGTGCGGTAATACTCGCTCATGTCGCCGTATCGCGTGGCGGTACATGTATGCGTGCGCTATCCATGTCGCCGATGTATCTGTTCAGCGCATGCTGGCCATGCATCGCGTGTCGCTAATATGGCGATGTCTCTTCTTACGTGTGCTTATTATCACCGTCAATATATCACTAATAATAACTCGCATCATCGCTGTTGTGCTATTTGTCGCGTATGCGCTATTGTCGCATCACTATGTCGCTATCCGTATGGTCGCGCTGCTGTGCCGTATCGCCGCGTGTGCGTGTCATGCGCCATGTGCGTGTCACTGTGTTATGTGTGCTGCTGTGCGCGGTGTCGCGTGTCGCGCGGCGTATGCGCTGTATGCTGTGGTGTGCGTTAATAGCTGTGTCGCTGTTAATGTATTATGCAGCATGACCGCGGCTGTGTCGCTGTGTGCTGGCCGCTGTGCGTATTGCGCTTATGTCTTCTTCGCGTGTCATGGGTAATGGTCAATATAATAAATGTCGCGTGTATCATATGTGACCGCACGGTGTCGCTGTCGCGTGTCGCCGTGTCGCTGTGTCGCCTCGCTATTGTCGCGTTAATAACAATGTGTGTCGTCATATGTCTTGCGCTGTGTAATAACTAACAACCCGTGGTGACGCCGTGTCGCACTGTGTCGCCGTGTCTTATGTCATATCAGCTGTGTAGCGCGGCTATGTCGCTGTGCGCCGGTCGTAAATGCTAACGCTGTGTCCTTTCATCATCGCCGTGTCGCGTATAAACACAATAGCATATGGCGCACCGCATAGTATCATTAAATGCTGTAATAGCGCTGTGCGCGGTCCGCTAGCCAGCCTGTGTATGCGCAATAACTCGTGTCGCTGTTATAAGTTGGCCAGCCAATGCTGTTGGCTGTACGCATCGCTAACGTATTAATGCGTAATAAAGCAATTATGTGCTGTTGTGGCACCGGCCTGTGGCGTGCTATTATCGCAGTGTCTCTTCGGGTAATATTGTGTCGTGTCGCCTCGCCTGTGTCGCCGTGTCGCGCGCGTAGCTTCCTGTGGTCGCCTCGTGCTGTTGCATCATATCGCCCGTCTTGCGCATGCCTGCGCTTGCTGTATGCTGTGCGTATAGCAACTTTGTATGTGGTACGCTGTGTCGCCCGCGTATGCGGCCATGCGTGGTGTATTCGCTTATGGCTTATCATTCGCTGTCTTTCGTCCCATGTGATCATGTCGCTGTTATGCTGTATGTCTGTCGCGGTGCCGTATACTTTCTTGCTTGTCAGCTCTGTATGCGCATGTCGCGTATGTCGCTGTCGCATATATGTCGCGTAGCGGTGCGTGGCGTGGTGTTGTGGTATGTCTTATCACTCTGTGTCGCGTGCCGTAATATATCACGCTGTAACCATAAGCATGCTATTATGGTCACCCATTCTGTTACGTATCGCCGTCAACCGCCGCTATTGTCGCTCGTGGCTGTCGCTATTAATAATGTCGCGTAAATTGTGCGTATCGTCATGTCTGTTCAGCTCTGCGCGTGTCGCCGTGTCGCTGTGTCGCGCGCGTGTGTCGCATCATGTCGCGTGTCGCTAATATGGGTTGTGGCGTCCATGCTCTCAAATAATACGTCGCCATGTCTCAGCGCCATGTTGACATTAATAAGCCGTGTCGCGTGTGGCGGCGTATACTGGGCGCATGGCGGCATGGCTGTCTTGGGCTGTTCGCGACAGCGTGGCGGCCGTGGCGTGGCGGTATGTGTGGCGTAACATTGTGTAACGCTGTGTTGGCGTGTCGCGGTGTCGCGTGACTGTGTCGCCGATGTCGCGTCATGCCCAGCTGTGTCGTGTGTGTCGCCGTGTCGCTGTGTCGTGATGTCGCGCGCGTGTGTTGTTATCGTGTGCGTGTCCGCTATTGTCATCTGCCCGTGTCGCTCGGCGGCGTGTTAGCGTGGCGCCTGTGTCTATCGCTGTAAGCGGCCGTGCGTGTGTCGCCGCTGTGTCGCGTGATCCGTGTCGCCGCATATGTCGCCGTGTCGCATGCGGGTGTCATCGCGCGCCATCGGTCGCCGTCATCATCGTCGCCGTGTCGTATTGTATGTCGTATGGCGCATGCGTGTCGCGTTTTGTTGTGTGGCGATGCTTTCCTGTGTATCATCCCATCTGTATGCGTGTCTGTGTCGCTGTGTCGCCGGTGCCGTGGCGGCCGTGGCGTGTCGTACGGCTGATAATATGGCGAGTACGCACATCATGGCGTACGTGGCGTATGCTGGTATGGCGTTATTGGCGTAATGTCGCGGTAGTAAAGTATGTGCGTATGCTGTGTCGGCGGTCTTTGAAATGCGCTGTTCATCATCGCGTGTGCGTGTCGCGTAGCGTGGCAATAACGCCGTAGTATGTGCGCGTGACGCTGTGCGCCGTGCGCGTGTCGCTCTGTGCGCCGTGTCGCCTGTCACTGTCACTCGTGGCGTGTGGCGCGTAACGGCGTGTGTCGCTATTATGCGCTGTGTGTGGTGGTTGTCGCCGTGTAACCGTTTTCGTATGGCGGTATGGCGTATGGCGCGTACGCGGTATGTAACGTAGCGTCTTCAATGGCGTAGCGTCCGGCGGCGCTGTCGCCGTCATGTGCGTCCAGCGTGCGTGTCATGGCGCGATGTGTCGCGCGCGTGCATGCTGTTACGCTGTAAACGTGTCGCTGTTTTCTGGCGTGGCGTGGCACCGGTATTTTGTTGTCAGCCCGTGGCGGTATAACGGCGTGGCGCCATGGCGGCCTGTCAGCGGCTGTGTGGCGGCCATGTGTCGCGTGTCGTATGTCACTAATGTGCGCGTCGCGCATGTCGCCGTATCGCATGTGTGCGTATGCTGTGCTGTGCTAATGCGCTGCTGTGTCGCCGTGTCGCGTGTCGCGTGTATGCGCGTATCGCCTGGTGTCGCCGGTAATGGCGTATTGTCGCTGTGTGCGCATGTACCGTATGATAATAAACAACGGCGCGTGCTGTTGTCGCCGTGTGGCTGATCTGTATGCGCGTGGCTGTAACGTGGCGTGTGTGGTAATGGCGTAATTATCGCGTGGCTGTGCTGGGTCGTGTGTCATGCTTCGTATCGCCGATGTCGCGGTGATGCGCGCGTCCATCTTGCGCGTGTCGCTGTGTGGTCATGGCGTGGCGAACGTCGCTGTGCTATCGCCGTCGTGGTATGGGCACAGCCATGGCTATTATGGCTGTGTATTTATTGTCGCGGGTAATAGTAAATGGCGTGGCGTATGCTGGTATCGCGTATTATGTCATGGTACGGCGTGTCGTGCGTTATTAATGGCTGTTATTGTGCGTGTCGCGTGGTCTGTCAGAACGTGTCATGATGGCGTGTCAGTCACTGTCGCCGTATCGCTAATGTCGCCCGTCATCATCTGTCGTCGCTAAATATGACCCGTAATATTGTCTCTAATGCTCTTGATGTCTATCATATCGCGTTATCGCGTAATAATGTCGCTCTTTCATGCGGTATGCGTGTGTCGCTGTGGCGACAACATCCATGTCGCCAATGCTTGATCCCAATCGCTGTCGTATTAAGCGGCCGCCAACTCTTCATCGCGTAATGCGGTGTCTTGATGCTGTATCGCCGTATGCTAGCTGTCCATCGCTTGGTATGCGCTGTTAATAGCCGTATCGCTTGGCGTATGCTGTGCGCGCCATCGCGTATCGCCGCTATGTGCGTGTGCGCGCGTGTCTTGCCCGTGCGCGCCGTGTCGCTGTATGCTTGGTATAGCGGTATGCTGTGTGTCGCTGGCCGTGTGTGTGTCGCCGTGTCGCTGTGTCGCGTATTGTCGCGTGTGCGCTGTGTCGCTGTCGCCGTGCTTCGCGTCATCAGCTGTGTCGCTGGCGCATTATGTGCGCGTGGCTGGTAAGCTGGCTGTGCGTGTCGCGTGCGTGTCGCTATTGCTGTTTCGCCAGGTAATGCCATCGTTGCGTGTCGCTGCTGTCGCCGGTGTGGCGCTGTTATTGTCGCGTGTGGTGCGGCCGTGCCATCATCGCGTGGCTATGTGTCGTGTCGCCGTGTCGCTGTAAGCACCTAATGTGGCGGTGTGGGTGTTGTTACGTGTTTTCGCTATGTCATGCACGTGTCGCTGTCGCCATGGCTGTGTTGTCGCCTGTGCTGTTGGCGTGGCGTAATGTCGCGGTGTGGCGTGTCGCTGTTGTCCATGGCGGGCGCTGTCGCGTGTGTGCTGTCGCTGTGTCGCTGTGCGCGCCGTGTCGCTGTTATGTGCTGTCGCGTCATCGCATGTCCGTGGCGGGTATCGCTCCAATAATATTCAATGCGTATGTCTTACTATCGCCAGCTGTGTCGCCATGCTGCTGTGGCATGGCGGTGTGCGTGCCAATGCTGTAGGTGATAGCGCTGTGTCGTCTGGTGTAAATGTTGCGTGTCGTATAATGGTAATGGCGTGCTGACCATCATTGTCTTGGCATATGGCTGTTTGTAACGTATGTATCGCGCGTCATTTTCGATAATGGCGTGGCGTGGCTGTTATCGCGCGTTAACTCTGTCGCTCTGTTGTCGCCGTGCAATAGCTGTGTCGCGGGTGGCGCGCGTGTCATCGCTCTTCGGTATGCGCTAATATGGCGTGCTGTGCATATTATGGTTGTCAATACTTTCGCGGGCCGTTGTCGCTCTGGCGTCGCGGTAATGCTGCTGTGGCTGTATGCATACAATTAATGCATGCGCCGTATGGGCGTGTGTGGGTACGTAGCGTGTCTCGCGTGGCGCGGCCGCGGTGTGGTAGCCGTGCTTTATGGCTGTGTGGCGTGGCTGTGTCGCCTGTCGCGCATCAATGCTTCTGTGTCATGTGCGACGTGGCTGTGCCCATCGCTAATGTCGCCCGGTAATAGCGTTATGTGTGGCGGTGGCGGCCGTCAGCCATGGCGTAATCATAGCGGTAATAACGTGCCATGCTCAGCGCGTGTCGGTGTGCGTGTCGTCGCGTATCGTCGCTGCTGTCATCGCCGCGTGTCTTTGTCGCTTTAGTATATATGTATCGCCATGGCTGTGGCTGTGTGTATAGCCGTCAGCGGCCAATGGCTTGTCTTTCAGCGGCGCGATAATGGTATGTGTCATGTGTGGTGGCGCTCATACGTCGCTGTGCGCGGTATGTTATGGCGTGGCGCGTGGCTGAGCGCTGTTATGGCTGGCGCGTAGCGCCGTGGCGTATGTCGTAGGTAATTGTGCGTGGTGTGGCATCTGCGCCTGTGTCGCCCTGTCTTTTCATGTCGCTAATCGTATTCGCCGTGCCCATCTATCGCTATGTCGCCATCGCGCCTGTGTCATGCGCCATGTGGCTGGCGCCGTGCGTGCGCTGTATGCTAATGTCGCCATGTGCGTGCTCTAGCTGTGTGTCATCGGCGCGTCATCATGATATCTATCGTTAATAAATGTTATCGCTGTGTGGCGGTATGGCTGTAAAGCGTAAATGGCGGCATGGTGGCGCCGTGGCTGGCCGTGGCGGTAATAACGGCCGTAGCTGGCCGTGGCGTACGTGGCATGCGTAACCGGCATGTCGCCTAATTATCGCCCTCCATCGCTAATGCGCTATGTGCCGGCCCGTAACAGCCGCGTGTGCTCTGTGCTAATGCGCTGTGTCGCCGTATCGCTAATAATATAATGTGCCCGTATCTTGATGTGCGTGTCATCTCATCGGCGTGTCACTCTCAATATTAGCCGTATGCGCCATCAATAATATGGCATCATCATCGTAACGTGGCGTAACATGCGTGGCGCTGTCGTGGCCCGCGTGCTGCGTCGCCGTCGTGTCGCCGTGTCGCTATCGCCTCATCATCATCATCAATGTCGCGTGTCGCTATCGCCCGTATGTCGCCATGTCGCCCATCTCGCTAATGGCGGCCATCAGCGCGCCGTAACGGCGCGCTGGTATGGCGGTAATAGCGTACGCAGCTGGTATCGGCCATCGCAATATCGCGCTATTGCGTACGTATAACATAACGGCCCGTGCGTAATATTATGCGCTGGCCGCATGTCGCAATGTCGCCTGTCATCATGTCGCACTTATGCGCTATTGTAAGCTGATAATAATATCATCAGCGTATGGCGTATGTGGCCGCGCCGTAAGCGTGGTGTCGTGGCTGGCGGTACGTCGCGGTATGCTGTTGCGTGGTCGTGCGCGTGTGTGTAATCGCCGTGCCCGTGTGCGCTAATGTCGCTGTCAATAAAGCGTAATAAGCGCCATCATGTCATATTATGCTTCATATGCCGTACCGCCGTATGCTGTTAAGCATATGCTGTGTCGCTGTCGTAAACCAATGTCATCGTGTCGCCGTGTCGCTGTTGTGCGCCAGCCAGCCGCGTATGCAATGTGCGCCGTATCGCTATGTCGCCCTCAATAACTGTGTCGCTGTGTGCCCATGTCGCCATGTCGCCGCTGTGGCGGCATGGCGTAGCGTCAGCTGTGTTGTCCGGCGCTGTTGCAGCGTAAGCTGGTATGGCGTATGGCGGTAATGGCCGTAATGGTATCGCGTAGCTGTCGCGGTATGGCTCGGCCGTAGCGGTATGGCACATGCTGTGCGCCGCTAATAACTGTGTGCTGTGTGCCGTAGGCCGTAACGTGGCGGTATCTTTGTCATCTTATGCCCATCAATATGTCTTGTCTCTTGCATCATCTGCCGTCTGTCGCTAATGTCGCCCATGTCGCCGTGTCGCTGTATCATGTCTTACGTATCAGCCGTAGCTCGTGTCAGCGGTGTCAGCAGCCGTGGCGGTAATAACGGCGTAAATGTGTGCGCTGTGCGTGTCGCTGTGTGTATGGCATGTGTGCGCATGTCGCTGTGTCGCATGCTGTATGCTAATGTCGCATGTTTCAATGTAACGCGTGTGCGTCGTCACGTAGCTAGTTGGTGTGGTAGCGTGGCTGTGCGGCATGGCTGGTGTGCTGGCCCGTGGTGGCGTGGTATGTGGCGCATCAATCGCTGTGTGCGCGCGTGTGGCTGGCTGGCGTGTAATGTCGCGCTGTCGCTTGTCGCGGTATGGCATGCCGTGGCGTGGTGGTAACTCACGCTACTGGCGTCATGTCGCGCGAAATGATATCTCGCTATTCTCATCATGTCTTGCGTGATGTCGCCTCAATATGTGTCTGCATGTGCTGTTGTGCGCATGTTGCTCGCCGTCGCTGTGTCACGCTCGCGTCTAGGTGTCGCTGTGTCGCGTGTCGCTGTTATCATCATCGCTGCTGACCGTGCATGGTGCTGCGTGGCGCGTGGGTATATCATGGCATGTCTGTTCTTTCATGCATGGTAATGCGCTGTGTGACTGTTGCATGTCAATAGCCTAAAGCGGTACCGTAATTCCGGCAATGTATTGATGCGGCCGTGTGCGCAACTCGTGTGCCTGCTGTGTCGCTGGTACGTCATGTCGCTGTAACTCGCTCTTCAATGTCGCGTGCGTGTGCGCCATGTAGTAACGCTCAATACTTCGTGTGCGTATGTGTGTCGCCGTGCTTGCGTGGCGGTATATCGCTATGCGCCGTGTCGCTGTAGTGCGCTGTTGCGTGGCTGTCATCGTCAACGCTATTCAATCGCCTGTGTGCCGCTATCGCGCTGTCGCTGTTCAATGCCGGTAGTAACATTATACGTGTGTCATTGTGCGGTGCGTCTTCTCAGCTAGTCATGTGTTCGCCGTGCGGTGTCGCCGTGCGGCGGGCCGCGCGTGGCGGTACGTGGCTGCGGCCCGTCAGCTGGTGTGGCTGTTATGGCGTTGTGGCAATGTAATGTACGGCCGTGCTGGTAATAACGGTAATGGCGGTACGCTGTTAGCTATTGTGTCAGCACCGTATTGGCCGGTGTCGCTGTGCGTAATCGCCAGCTGTCGTGGCTGTTGACTGGTATTACGGCGCGTATGGCGTTGTGCTTGTCGCTGTATGCTTCGTGTCGTAATGCTGTGCGCTGGTGCCGTGCCAGCTCTTCGTAAATCTTTAATAATGGCGTGCGTGGCTGCAATGGCTGTCGCGGGTAATGGTGTGTCGACTATTGTCTCGCCATTACCTTGTCGCTCTTCATGCTGGTGCTGTTGTCGCGGGTATGGCGTGTAAGTACGTAAGCACGTAGCTGGCGTGGCATATGCTCGCGCGGTGTGCTAATAGCTGGCGGCTGTGCTGTGTGTGTCGCGGTGTCCGTGCTGTGCATCGTACTGGCGGTGGTAGCCGTTATGTCTGCGTGTCTGTGTCGCCTCATCATGGCTAGTAATAGCCGCTCTGTCACTGTGTCGCGTGTCGCGTCCCTTCTAATTCGCTGTTAAGTATTAGCTATTGTGGCTGTTGTCTGCTGCCTCGCTGGTGTGCTTTGGCCCGTGGCGCGGCTGGCTGTGTGTGCTGGCGTGCTGGCGCCGCGGTGCGGTGTCGCGCCATGCGTCCATGCTTTGGCAATGTAGTATGGCTGCGTGGCGCCATCAGCTGTGCATGTGTAAATTGCGCATCGCTGTGCGCTGCTAGCGTTATGCGCGTTATCAGCTAATGGTCGTGTGGCCTGTGTCACTTTCTTTGTCTTGCGTGTGCTATTGCTATTGTCGCCGTGCTCTTGTCGCGTTGCTGCTGGCGTATCTTCTGTGGCGTGCTCTTGTGACTGTTATGCTTTAATGGCGTGATAGCTGTGGCTGTTGCTGCTGCTGTCGCGGGTATAACGGTAATAATGTCGCGGGTATGGTAAGCACATGCGGTGTAAACTGATGGCTGGCGGGTACGTCGTAATAAGCACGGTAACGTCGCGGGTATCGCTGTGCGGGTACCGGCGTTACGTAACGTATCGCGGTCGTAATGGTAATATATTATCGCTGCTTTTACGTATATTAATGCGCTCTTATGCTATTGTCGCCGTATTGCTGTGCATCAGCATTGTCAGCGTGTCATGTCGCCCATGTCATATGTCTTCTTCACCGTGGCTGGTATCGCGTTTCTGTCGCTGTGGCTGTGCTTCTTCTCGCCTGTCGTGGCATTCTGGTGGCACGTGTCAGCCATGTGTCGCGTAGTGGCTATTGTCATAATGCGCTAATTTTCGCTGTGTGCGCCGGTCATCAAGCTGACTGTCGCTGTGTATTTCGTATCATCTTCTTTAATAATCGCTCAATAACCCGTAGCTGTTAAGCGTATTGTGACGTCGCTGGTAATGCGGGTATTAACATGTCGCTTACTGACTGTTGTCTTTCGCTGTCGCTATTGATAAGCTCTTGTCGCTGTTGTCATGGCTGCGTGGCTGCGTGGCGGGTGCGTCAGCTTGGCCGCCGGCTCGGCGGGTGGCGCGATAGCTGTGATGGTATTCGCTTTGTCGCGTGTCGGCGATTGTCGCGTTAATGGCTGTTGGCTGTTCAATAAAACATTGTCGTGTGGTAATGCGCGCGGCAAATGTCGCTTGTGGTACTGGCGATATGGCGTGGCGGGTAATGGTGTGCAATGGCGGTATAATGCCGTGGCTGTTGGCTGTGTCGCTTTCTTTCTCAACTGGTTTCGCTGTTGTCGTCTTTTCTTAGCGGCGGTGTGGCTGTCTCGCTGTGCTGGGTGTGCGCTGTCGCGGTGTCGCTGTGCTTGCGTGTGCGCTGTCCGTCGCTGTGTGTCGCCGTGCGCTATCGCTGTTAATCATCTTCATGCTCAAGTATTGTCGCTGCTATTGGTAAATGGCTGCCAACGTGGCGTGTGGCGTCAGCGGGTATCATCGTAGCGTGGCGGCGCGGTAAATGGCGTGGCTGGTAATGCTGCGTGGCACGTCAGCGTGGCTCGCTGTCGTAATGGCGTCAGGTGATGGCTAACATTGCTTTGTCTTCGTATCACGCGTCGTAATAATTGCGCTGGCGCGGTGGTAATCAGCGTGGTGGCGGCTGGCGGTATGGCTGTGCGTGGCGTGGCGTGGCTGGCGTCAGCGGCGTGGCCGTGGCGCGTGGCGGTACGTGGCTGCTGAGCGTGTCTTCGCTGTCGCCTGTCGCTCTTTATGCGCTCGCGCTGTCGCGCTGTCGCTATTGTCACTCGCTGTCGTGTGTCGCTTCTTCGCCGTGTCGATATTGTCGCTGCTGTCGCTCTGCTGTGCTGTCATCGCTCTTCTCTTCATGTCATGTGTCGCTGCTGTGCGGTGGCGCTGGCATGGCTGCGTGGTGCTGGCTGGCACCGTGGCCGTGGCGTGGCTGGCCGTGCTTCCATGCTGTAACGCTGCTGCATGCTTTGCCGCTATGCGCTGTGTCGCTCGCTATGCGCGCTGGCTGCAGCATCAGCGTTCTGCGCGTCTGCTGTCTCGCTGTGTCGCCTGTATCGCTTTATCCATCTTGCTGTGCTGCAGTAACTCGCTGTACTGTCGCTAATGGCCTTTGTCTTTTGCTTTGTCGCTGTAGCTGGCATCAGCGTAGCTGCGGCCGCTGCTGCTTTCATGCGCTGCTGTCGCTGGCCGCCATCGCTGCGCTTCTTTCAGTAATGTCACTTCTTCGCTGTGTGTGCTGTGCGCCTGTCGCTGTGTGCGCTGTGTCGCTGCTAATAGCTGGCGCTGGCGTAACATTTTCATGCGCCTTCGCGGCGCCGCTCTGTCGCCTGTGTCGCTAATGCTGCGCGTAAGCAATAGCTGCTGTCGCCAATGCGCTGCTGTCTGCTGCTGTGCGTGTTAACGCTGTGCGCGGGTGTCGTGTGTCGCTGCTATTGCTATTGTCGCTGCTATTGTCGCGCAATGTGGCGGCATGCTGCTGTCGCGTTGTCGCTGCTGTGCTGGCATGCTCGTATCGCTGGCCGTATTAACACGGCGCGTAACCACCGCTGCTGTCGCTTTCTTCTCGCTGTTGTCGCTGCTTAACTGTCGCGGTGTCGCTGCTGTTGCTGCTGTCGCTGTTGTCGCTGCTGCTCGCTGTGTATGCGTGCTGCTGGCTAACACAAATGTGTCGCTGTCTTTCTGTCGCCAGCCCGTAGCTCGCTGTCGCGATTGTCTTTCTTCATGCTGTCGCTGTGTCGCTGCTCTCGCCTATTGTCGTGCGCTGCTTTTGGCCATGTGCGCTGCTGTGCGCGTCGCTGTTGTCTTTGGCATCGCTATCTCGCCTGAGTGTGCTCGCTATCGCTGTGTCGCCTCTTCATGCGCTGTGTCGCTATGCGGTGTCATGTGCTGCGCGCATCGCTAATGTGCGCTGTCGCTGTCGTGGCTGCTGGTGGTAAGTAAGCGGCATCAGCTGGTAATGGCTGTGCGTGGCGCAACGTGGCTGCGTGGCTGGCGTGGCGTAGTAAGCAACATGGCGGTCGTGGCGTCGTAATGGCTGACCGTAACGGCGTGGCAATGGTGACGTCGCTGGCGTGGCGGTAGTGGCTGTGGTGCGTGGCGGCGTGCTGGCATGGCTGGTAATGTTTAACGTGTATCAGCTAAGCTGGCCTGGTGTCGTGGCTGCTGTTGTGTTGTGTGGCTGTCGCTCTGTGCGTGGCTGGTGCGTGGCTGGCGTGGCTGTGCAATGGCTGGCTCTGGTATTGTGCGCGGTGTCGTGTTATGCTGCTGTCGCTGTGTGGCGCTGCTGTTTTAAACGGTAAGGCGCTGGTTAAGTAAACGTGGCGCGTGGCTGGCGGCACGCGTAAAACGTGGCTGGCACCGCGTGCGTGGCTGGCTCGCTGTGTAGCTGTTGTGCGCGCTGGCAGTAGTCGCTTTCTTCGCTGTTGTGCGCTGTTGTGTGGCACCAGTAGCTGTGTGTAGCTGTCGCTGTGCGCTGTCGTCGTGTCGCTTTCTTCTTTCAGTATTAGCTCAGCACAATGTACCGTCAATAAACGCGTGGCTGTTAAATGGCTGCACCGTGGCGCGACCGTGGCTGCCGTGGCTGGCGTGGCGGCGTTGCGTGGTGTTACGTGGCTGGCGGCTCGGGTGGAATGGTACGTGGCGCCGCTGATGGCGCAACTGTTGCTGTCCCGTGGCTCGCTGTGCTGCCATCGCTGTGTCGCTGTTAGCGGCACAATAGCGCTGGCGATTGTCGCTAGTGTGCTGTGTCGTGGCTGGCGCGGTACGGTAGTGGCGCAACGTGGCGGCCGTGGCTGGTACGTGGCGGCGTGGCACGTGGCTTGGCGTCGTGGCTGGCGTGGCGCGGTAAAATGGCTGGCGTCAGGGTGGTCAAACGGTGCAACGTGGCTGACGTGGCTGTGGCGTGCGTGGTGCGGCGGTGTGGCTGGCGTCGTGCGTGGCTTCGTGTGGCGCGTATGGCACCGTGGCTGTGGCTGCTGTCGCCGTCAGCTGATGTCAGCGTGGGTTAATCAACAACTGCGGTATGGCATCAGCTGGTAAATCAATGGTAAATGGTGGCAGTGCGTCAGCGTCAGCGTGCGTATTTGGCGTCAGCACAAATGGCTGGCGTCAGCTCGTGCGTGGCGTCAGCTGTTTTCGCGTCGCTGTTTTCGCTGATGATCGTAAAGCTTTCGCGTGGCGCGGCATTGGCGCGGCGGTAAGCGGTAGTGGCTGGCAATAAACCAATGCGCTCGCTGTGTAATATGTCGCTCTTGTCGTGTGTGTGCGTGTCAAAGTGTGTCGCTGTGCGCTGTGCTGTGCGCTGTGCTGTGTCGCGTGTGTGCGCTGCGTGTGCGCTGTGCTGCTGCGCTGTGCGCTGTGTGTCGCTGTGCGCCTGCTGCGCTGCTATGCGCTGTGTGCTGCTGGCGGGTAGCCGCTGTGCTGTGCTGTGTGCGCTGTTGTGCGCTCTTTGTCGCTGTGCGTGCTGTGGCTAACCAGTGTGTCGCTGCTGTCGCTGCTGTGCTGTGTCGCTGCTGTGCGTGTCGCTGCTGTGCTGTCGCTGTCAGTAAGCAACATAAACGTGGTGGCGGCACCGGTGATGGCTTGCGTGGCGTAAACCGTGGCGGCGTAAGCACGTGGCGGCCCGCCCGCGCCGCGTCGCTGGTAACGCTCGCTGTCGCTGTGTCGCTGTCGCGGTGTCACTCTTCATCCTTTCTGCTATGCTGTCGCCTGCTGTCGCTGTGTCATGCTGGCTGGCAGTAATGGCGCAGCATATGTCGCTGTATGTATGTACTTTGTCGCTCTTTAATGGCGGCCAATAACGCTGTGCGGTGTCTGCGCCGTGTCTCGCTTTCTTCGCGCGGTGTCACTTTCGCTATTGCTATGTCGCTAATGTCTTTCTTCATCGCTATTGTCGTAACTTCGCTGGCACAATGTGTCATCGCTGTGTCGCTGTGCGCTGTTAACCAGCGCCGTGTCGCGCTGTCGCTGCTGTCATGTCGCGCGCGGGTGGCGCGCTGCGCTATGCGTAAACTCTTTGGCAACCGCGTGGCCTGTCGCTCTTTTAATAGCACG
>CALNXK010000973.1:0-16751 GCA_942486035.1 Porites lobata | reverse complement strand
GTGAGGGTCGTCCCCGTGGTCACTGTTGTCACCGTTGTCACCATTGTCACTGTTGTCACTGTTGTCACCGTTGTCACTGTTGTCACTGTTGTCACTGTTGTCACCGTTGTCACTGTTGTCACTTTTGTCAACATTGTCACGACTGTCACTGTTGTCACTGTTGTCACCGTTGTCACTGTTGTCACTTTTGTCACCATTGTCACATTTGTCACGGTTGTCACCGTTGTCACTATTCTCATTGTTGTCACGGTTGTCACAGTTGTCATCGTTGTCACTGTTGTCACTTTTGTCACCGTTGTCAGTGTTGTCACCGCTATCACTGTTGTCACTGTTGTCACTGTTCTCACCGTTGTCACTGTTGTCACTGTTGTCAATGTTGTCACTGTTGTTACTGTTGTCACTCTTGTCACCGTTGTCACTGTTGTCACTGTTGTCACTGTTGTCACCGTTGTCACTCTTGTCACAGTTGTCACCGTTGTCACAGTTGTCACTGTTGTCACCGTTGTCACTGTTGTCACCGTTGTCACCGTTGTCACGATTGTCACTGTTGTCACTGTTGTCACCGTTGTCACTGTTGTCAGTGTTGTCACTGTTGTGAATGTTGTCACTGTAGTCACTGTTGTTACTGTTGTCACTGTTGTCACTGTTGTCACCGTTGTCACCGTTGTCACTGTTGTCACCTATTGTCACTGTTGTCACTGTTGTCACCGGTGTCACTGTTGTCACTGTTTTCATCGTTGTCACTGTTGTCACCGTTGTCACGGTTGTCACGGTTGTCACCATTGTCACTGTTGTCACCGTTGTCACATTTGTCACCGTTGTCACGGTTGTCACCGTTGTCACTGTTGTCGACGTTGTCACTGTTGTCACTGTTCTTATTGTTGTCACGGTTGTCACAGTTGTCATCGGTGTCACTGTTGTCACTTTTGTCACCGTTGTCAGTGTTGTCACCGTTGTCACTGTTGTCACTGTTCTCACCGTTGTCACTGTTGTCACTGTTGTCAGTGTTGTCACTGTTGTCAATGTTGTCACTGTTGTCACTGTTGTTACTGTTGTCACTGTTGTCACTCCTGTCACCCATTGTCACTGTTGTCACTGTTGTCACCGTTGTCACTGTTGTCAGTGTTGTCACCGTTGTCACCGTTGTCACTGTTGTCAGTGTTGTCACTGTTGTGAATGTTGTCACTGTAGTCACTGTTGTCACTGTTGTCACCTATTGTCACTGATGTCACTGTTGTCACTGCTGTCACTGTTGTGATTGTTGTCACTGTTGTCACTGTTGTCACCGTTGTCACGGTTGTCACTGTTGTCACTGTTGTCACCGTTCTGACTGTTGTCACCGTTGTCACATTTGTCTCCGTTGTCACGGTTGTCACCGTTGTCACTGTTGTCACTCATGTCACTGTTGTCAATTTTGTCACCATTGTCACTGGTGTCACGATTGTCACCGTTGTCATCGTTGTCACTGTTGTCACTACGGTCACTGTTGTCACTGCTGTTACTGTTGTCACTGTTGTCACCGTTGTCACTGTTGTCACTTTTGTCACCATTGTCACATTTGTCACGGTTGTCACCGTTGTCACTATTCTTATTGTTGTCACGGTTGTCACAGTTGTCATCGTTGTCACAGTTCTCACTGTTGTCACCGTTGTCACTGTTGTCACCGTTGTCACCGTTGTCACGATTGTCACTGTTGTCACTGTTGTCACCGTTGTCACTGTTGTCAGTGTTGTCACTGTTGTGAATGTTGTCACTGTAGTCACTGTTGTTACTGTTGTCACTGTTGTCACTGTTGTCACCGTTGTCACCGTTGTCACTGTTGTCACCTATTGTCACTGTTGTCACTGTTGTCACCGGTGTCACTGTTGTCACTGTTTTCATCGTTGTCACTGTTGTCACCGTTGTCACGGTTGTCACGGTTGTCACCATTGTCACTGTTGTCACCGTTGTCACATTTGTCACCGTTGTCACTGTTGTCACCGTTGTCACTGTTGTGACGGTCGTCCCCGTGGTCACTGTTGTCACCGTTGTCACCATTGTCACTGCTGTCACTGTTGTCACCGTTGTCACTGTTGTCACTGTTGTCACTGTTGTCACCGTTGTCACTGTTGTCACTTTTGTCAACATTGTCACGACTGTCACTGTTGTCACTGTTGTCACCGTTGTCACTGTTGTCACTTTTGTCACCATTGTCACATTTGTCACGGTTGTCACCGTTGTCACTATTCTCATTGTTGTCACGGTTGTCACAGTTGTCATCGTTGTCACTGTTGTCACTTTTGTCACCGTTGTCAGTGTTGTCAGTGTTCTCAGCGTTGTCACTGTTGTCAGTGTTGTCATTGTTGTCAATGTTGTCACTGGGTTCACTGTTGTTACTGTTGTCACTCTTGTCACCGTTGTCACTGTTGTCACTGTTGTCACCGTTGTCACTCTTGTCACAGTTGTCACCGTTGTCACAGTTCTCACTGTTGTCACTATTGTCACCGTTGTCACTGTTGTCACCGTTGTCACCGTTGTCACCGTTGTCACGATTGTCACTGTTGTCACGGTTGTCACCGTTGTCACTGTTGTCAGTGTTGTCACTGTTGTGAATGTTGTCACTGTAGTCACTGTTGTTACTGTTGTCACTGTTGTCACCGTTGTCACTGTTGTCACCTATTGTCACTGTTGTCACTGTTGTCACCGCTGTCACTGTTGTCACTGTTTTCATCGTTGTCACTGTTGTCACCGTTGTCACCGTTGTCACCGTTGTCACGGTTGTCACCATTGTCACTGTTGTCACCGTTGTCACATTTGTCACCGTTGTCACGGTTGTCACCGTTGTCACTGTTGTCGCCGTTGTCACTGTTGTCACTTTTGTCACCATTATCACTGGTGTCACTGTTGTCACTGTTCTCATTGTTGTCACGGTTGTCACAGTTGTCATCGGTGTCACTGTTGTCACTTTTGTCACCGTTGTCAGTGTTGTCACCGTTGTCACTGTTGTCACTGTTCTCACCGTTGTCACTGTTGTCACTGTTGTCAGTGTTGTCACTGTTGTCAATGTTGTCACTGTTGTCACTGTTGTTACTGTTGTCACTGTTGTCACTCTTGTCACCCATTGTCACTGTTGTCACTGTTGTCACCGTTGTCACTGTTGTCAGTGTTGTCACCGTTGTCACCGTTGTCACTGTTGTCAGTGTTGTCACTGTTGTGAATGTTGTCACTGTAGTCACTGTTGTAACTGTTGTCACCTATTGTCACTGATGTCACTGTTGTCACTGCTGTCACTGTTGTCATTGTTGTCACTGTTGTCACTGTTGTCACCGTTGTCACGGTTGTCACTGTTGTCACCGTTCAGACTGTTGTCACCGTTGTCACATTTGTCTCCGTTGTCACGGTTGTCACCGTTGTCACTGTTGTCACTGTTGTCACTGTTGTCACTGTTGTCAATTTTGTCACCATTGTCACCGGTGTCACGGTTGTCACTGTTGTCACCGTTGTCACCGTTGTCATCGTTGTCACTGTTGTCACTACGGTCACTGTTGTCACTGCTGTTACTGTTGTCACTGTTGTCACCGTTGTCACCGTTGTCACTTTTGTCACCATTGTCACATTTGTCACGGTTGTCACCGTTGTCACTATTCTCATTGTTGTCACGGTTGTCACAGTTGTCATCGTTGTCACTGTTGTCACTTTTGTCACCGTTGTCAGTGTTGTCACCGCTGTCACTGTTGTCACTGTTGTCACTGTTGTTACTTTTGCCAACATTGTCAAGACTGTCACTGTTGTCACCGTTGTCACCATTGTCACTGTTGTCACTGTTGACACCGTTCTCACTGTTGTCACTCTTGTCATCGTTGTGACCCTTGTCAGTGTTGTCACAGCTGTCACTGTTGTCACTGTTGTCACTGTTGTTACTTTTGCCAACATTGTCAAGACTGTCACTGTTGTCACCGTTGTCACCATTGTCACTAGGGAGCTTAAGATGCGGACGTTTTCGACGCGACGGTGACGTAAAGACCGATTAGGATTGGGGCGAGTTTAACTGCGCATGCGATTTCCAACATTCCCGCCGTCGCCCTCACGTCGGCGACGTCAGTTTGGGGATTTTGCCGTCGCAGTGAAAACGTGAGTATTTATACCGCTATTTCTTTCTTGTACTCTTCATTCCTTGTTTTGTTTTCAGTTTCTTTATTAGCACAAACCACCTGAGGATGTGCCAAGTAACTCTAGCGGCTTTTTGTGCTCTCTTCACAGACAAAACTCTGGAAAATGACCGAAGAGTCTGAAGCTAGTTCAGTGAAGACAAAACAATCTAAGTAAGTCTGTAAAGATAAATAAGCTGTTACGTTCAACAAATTCTTTTTTGTAAAACATATATATATATAATATATTTTACCGACTCCAATGCATTTTTTAATTTCTTAGTGGCATATTGAATCCGAATTTTCTTAGGCGATAAAGAATTTTGGAGTTCTGAAGGCTGCTAAAAAGTGCAGAGATAAATATTTTGTTCTGAATTTTTTTACACTTAGCCAACAAATCCACTACATAGCTCATCGATATGTAAATGTACTCTTAAGGCTTGTATAACCACACTTGAAATATTTCTTCGATGAAGTGCTGTGAATTTAGAGCAATACTTTATGTGGATACGTACAGTGCGTATTAAACAGAACAATTTCATCCAGCAAATATTCAGTAAATCAGTGCAAGGACTCAGTCTGGAAAAGGAAAACTACTGTTTCCACCGTTTTTGAAATCAAGTGCTAAAATAAACTTTGATTCCCTTTCAGCACAATGGAGTGGACAAATCAACATGACACATTATTTTTTGAGAGAGGTCAGGGATCAGATCTTTTGAAACCAGGAAGGGAGCCCTGAGAGAGGAAAATTGTGGGATGAGATTGCCACAAGACTCAATAACCTCACCCAATGCAAATTCAATGTGAACAAAAGGTCGTTGAGAGACAGGCTCAATCTTCTAATGTCCAAATTCAAAGCAAAAAAAATAGGAGGAAGAAAGAGCAAGTGGTATTAGTCCAGAAATACAAGAGATAGATACTCTGCTGGAGGAGCTGTGTGAAAAAGAGGAAGAAGCTAAAAATAAGCCTTCAACTGGCAACAAAAAGCAAAACCTTCAGAAAGAGAAGGCAACAGCTGAAGAGATGCGGTTCAAGGCAATGGAAACCATGGGAGAAACTCAAAAACGGATGGAGAAAACAAATGGAGTGGTTCCACCAAAGAAAAGCAGGAAAAGTACAGGAGATGCTATTGGATACTTGCAAAAGAAAGCAGAAGAAGAGATGGCATTAAAAAGAGAAGAAATTGAAATAAGAAAGCAGGAAGAGGCAAGAGGATCTCGGATATCGGAGCAGCAAACAAAAATGCAGCAAGATATGCTAAAGATTATTCAGCAACAACAAGAAGAACAGCATAGACAGCAGCAAAGAAACCAACAGCAAACACTACAGTTTATGCAGTCTATGTTGAACCAGCAGCAGCAGCAATCACAGGCTATGTTAGCTTTGATTGAGAGGCTGGCTCCCAAGGAAAAGCGTTAACATTTTTTATTGCAACTTTTCTTTTTCAACTATTGCACTACTGCAATTATTTTTCTCTTGTTAGTGACATAATTTTGCATTCAACTGTTCTTTTAACTCCATTTCTGCTAGAGTGGTGGTTGATTGTTGAGTTATCATTATCATAATCACATTTTTTTTCTAGTTTCATTGATCCAGTTTCAATTTAGCTGTATTATGCATGTGTCAATCAGGTGATTACCCTTTCAGAATACGGGCTATGAAAATATGTCATATATTAAATTGAGTCAAGTGATTATTGAAAGCCCTGACTACATTGCAAAAGATAAATTTGATTTGATTTTTTGAACTGACAAAAATTATTGTATTGTGAAAAGGTTTATTTCTTCAATACTTACATTTGTGTAAACAATGTATAAGTTGTTAAACTTGATATTAGAGGTGCCTCAACTTTGAAAGTATGTGCCTTTATCAGCATTAAACTGGGACCAGTTGTTCAAATGGCGGAAAGTGCTCATCCTCTAAAGAAACCGTTATAGTGATTTATGTGCTGGATAACACTATCTAACTTTTGAACAACTGACCATTGAACTAAATGGCATGCCATTTGTTGTATAAGTGGATGCAAATAGTAACAACTGCTTTTATTTTTGTGGAACAATATGTCTGCTTTGTATAATACAGTGTATGATCTTTTATAGCTTGTGCCGTTTCCCCAAGCAGGGGTGGGGTGGACGGGGAGATTTTAGTCTAGATTAGGAAACCGGAATTGCCACTAAAAATAAAAATCAAATCGACAAGTTTGAATTTACGCAACTCAGCCGAAAAGCTATTCTAGGATAGTGGCAGGGGGGATTTGGGAAGTTAAGTCTAGTATAGGGTAGCAAAATTCAGCTGAACTAGCTCTGGTATAGGTTAAGGGTTCCAGGGTCTCTGTGGCACACCCCCACACAAAAAATCGTAAAGTACCACCACCCCCTCCCCCCACCCCTCAGGGCTGATTCTGGGAGGAAAGTGTTAACCTGTTAACCAGTTGTTTGACTATCACTGCTTCAGTGTATATTCAGGCAGTAAATAAAGAATAAAGATAGCAAACGGTTTTAGGTCACCTGAAATACCCCTGGAGGCTTGGGGGGTCTAATTCAAAAAATTCTGAGGTTTGATTACCATAGAGGCATGTTAGGGCATTTCGCATGAGAGCACATACGACATATGTTTTGCCAATATTACTTAAGCCAACTTTTAGGTTCTTTTTAAAATCAAGGAATTTAAAATAGTTTAAAATGTCTCCAAACAGCCACTCCACTGACACTCGAACAGAGCTCATGGATCCATTGAACATCTCCATCTGAGGTGTGAGAGCAGCACCTTGGAATGGTCCTTGCAGGTGAACCCTGAGGGGATATGCAGGATCCCCATATATGCATAGAGGCTGACCCCCTGTCGAAAATGCATGGCGTTCCAAGTCATGCAAGAGACCAGATTCTGCCAGCATACCTGCATCATGCCTTTTGCCCTCTGGAAGAAGAAGTTAAAAGTCTTAGGTTTGTTTCATGGAATATCATTGTTTTTCATCATGCAACGCTTCTGTTAAATGGTGTCATGAGATCAACCTTTCATTGCCCTGATCACTAAAGGCGTTTGTCGTAGATTATACTATAAAACAGACACTTGAAGGGGAAAACAAATACCTTCCGAAACCATGTTTGTACCTTTTCCGTTTGAGTTGCTCTTTTCATAAACCTGATCGACATTTATTTATAAATAAGAGCAAGTTAAAAAGATCTTTACCTACGGGGCCGTAAAGGTTTGCGATCAATCCATTCGGTAAGGCAACAGATTGGAATTTAATGGCGTGCACCCGTTTATGACCATTATACATCATTCTCTGGTGCTCGTCTGGTCTGGCTATAGGTCTCACAGTGCCATCAACAAAGCCAAAACAGTTCTGTAGAGCAGCCCCTTTAGCATGAGCTGATCGAGCATAAGTATCCAATGCAGGTGGGTTAAGCAGTGCGTCATTCCAGCGGGTTATGCGATGTCCATGGATGGTGTAAATATAATCAATCACATGATTTGTGACCATGGATAGCACTGGTACTGGTTTGTCGAACGAGGTACCATGTCGCCAAATCTACAAGGATAGGCGAGCCGTCTTAGGAGTATGCAGAGGCCTTCCATTCCACTTACTATGCTTCCTGGCGTAGTTTGAAGGATGGTGGGATCTGCAAGGCTTCTGCCAGAGTCGGAAGGTCTTTTTTCTCAAACCTAAATTCGGCCTTACACTCTGCCTCACTCATGTTGTTCAGGTCAAAGCAAGCGTACTCGTAGTAAGGAAAACTTGGATTTCTCGACGGAAACATGTCGTAAAGGAGAACGAAATCTTCATCGTTGATCAAATTAGCGTCGTAGTAAAGAATGAGAAGTTGTCGAAAATCTTCAAATGCGGCCATGCTACGAACAAAAGCGATTGAATCTCAGAAAGTACAGCCGATGTACTCGACGAAGTCGCGGAAGCCGTCATGAGAATCTTTAGCAAATTAATTTTGGCGCGAGAACGGCAACCTCTGGCCCAGTCCACCTGGGCTGTCACGTCGCCGTCACCGCGAAAACGTCCGCATCTTAAGCTCCCTACTGTTGTCACTGTTGACACCGTTCTCACTGTTGTCACTCTTGTCATCGTTGTGACCCTTGTCACCGTTGCCAATGTTGTCACTACGGTCATTGTTGTCACTGTTGTTACTGTTGTCACTATTGTCACCGTTGTCACTTCTGTCGCTGTTGTCTCCGTTTTGACTGTTGTTGCTTTTGTCTCCATTGTCACCGTTGGCACCGTTGTCACTGTTGTCGCCGTTGTCACCAATGTCACTGTTGTCACAGTTGTCATCATTTTTGCTGATGTCACCGTTGTCACTGTTGTCACCGTTGTCACTGTTGTGACGGTCGTCCCCGTGGTCACTGTTGTCACCGTTGTCACCATTGTCACTGCTGTCACTGTTGTCACCGTTGTCACTGTTGTCACTGTTGTCACCGTTGTCACTTTTTGTCAACATTGTCACGACTGTCACTGTTGTCACTGTTGTCACCGTTGTCACTGTTGTCACCGTTGTCACTGTTGTCACTTTTGTCACCATTGTCACATTTGTCACGGTTGTCACCGTTGTCACTATTCTCATTGTTGTCACGGTTGACACAGTTGTCATCGTTGTCACTGTTGTCACTTTTGTCACCGTTGTCAGTGTTGTCACCGCTGTCAATGTTGTCACTCTTGTCACTGTTCTCACCGTTGTCACTGTTGTCAGTGTTGTCACTGTTGTCAATGTTGTCACTGTTGTCACTGTTGTTACTGTTGTCACTCTTGTCACCGTTGTCACTGTTGTCACTGTTGTCACCGTTGTCACTCTTGTCACAGTTGTCACCGTTGTCACAGTTCTCACTGTTGTCACTATTGTCAAGGTTGTCACCGTTGTCACCGTTGTCACCGTTGTCACGATTGTAACTGTTGTCACTGTTGTCACCGTTGTCACTGTTGTCAGTGTTGTCACTGTTGTGAATGTTGTCACTGTAGTCACTGTTGTTACTGTTGTCACTGTTGTCACCGTTGTCACTGTTGTCACCTATTGTCACTGTTGTCAATGTTGTCACCGCTGTCACTGTTGTCACTGTTTTCATCGTTGTCACTGTTGTCACCGTTGTCACCGTTGTCACGGTTGTCACGGTTGTCACCATTGTCACTGTTGTCACCGTTGTCACATTTGTCACCGTTGTCACGGTTGTCACCGTTGTCACTGTTGTCACTGTTGTCGCCGTTGTCACTGTTGTCACTTTTGTCACCATTATCACTGGTGTCACTGTTGTCACTGTTCTCATTGTTGTCACGGTTGTCACAGTTGTCATCGGTGTCACTGTTGTCACTTTTGTCACCGTTGTCAGTGTTGTCACCGTTGTCAATGTTGTCACTGTTGTTACTGTTGTCACTGTTGTCACTCTTCTTACCCATTGTCACTGTTGTCACTGTTGTCACCGTTGTCACTGTTGTCAGTGTTGTCACCGTTGTCACCGTTGTCACTGTTGTCAGTGTTGTCACTGTTGTGAATGTTGTCACTGTTGTCACTGCTGTCACTGTTGTCATTGTTGTCACTGTTGTCACCGTTGTCACGGTTGTCACTGTTGTCACTGTTGTCACCGTTCTGACTGTTGTCACCGTTGTCACATTTGTCTCCGTTGTCACGGTTGTCACCGTTGTCACTGTTGTCACTGTTGTCACCGTTGTCATCGTTGTCACTACGGTCACTGTTGTCACTGCTGTTACTGTTGTCACTGTTGTCACCGTTGTCACTGTTGTTGCTTTTGTCTCCGTTTTGACTGTTGTTGCTTTTGTCTCCATTGTCACCGTTGGCACCGTTGTCACTGTTGTCGCCGTTGTCACCATTGTCACTGTTATCACTGCGGTCATCATTTTTGCTGATGTCACTGTTGTCGCTGTTGTCACTGTTTTCAGTTTTGTCGCTGTTGTCACTCTTGTCACCGTTGTCATCGTTGTCACTGTTGTCACCGTAGTCAGTGTTGTCACTGTTGTCTCCGTTGTCACTCTTGGCAGAGATGTCACCGTTGTCACAGTTGTCACTTTTGTCACCGTTGTCACTGTTGTCAGGGTCGTCCCCGTGGTCACTGTTGTCACCGTTGTCACTGTTGTCACCGTTGTCACCGTTGTCACGGTTGTCACTGTTGTCACTGTTGTCACCGTTGTCACTGTTGTCACCGTTGTCACTGTTGTCAGTGTTGTCACCGTTGTCACCGTTGTCACTGTTGTCACGTGTTGTCACTGTTGTGAATGTTGTCACTGTAGTCACTGTTTTCACTGTTGTCACTGTTGTCACCTATTGTCACTGATGTCACTGTTGTCACTGCTGTCACTGTTGTCATTGTTGTCACTGTTGTCACTGTTCTCACCGTTGTCACTGTTGTCAGTGTTGTCAGTGTTGTCACTGTTGTCAATGTTGTCACTGTTGTCACTGTTGTTACTGTTGTCACTGTTGTCACCGTTGTCACTGTTATCACTGTTGTCACCCATTGTCACCGTTGTCAGGGTCGTCCCCGTGGTCACTGTTGTCACCCTTGTCAGTGTTGTCACCGCTGTCACTGTTGTCAATGTTGTCACTGTTCTCACCGTTGCCACTGTTGTCACTGTTGTCACTGTTGTCAATGTTGTCACTGTTGTCACTGTTGTCACCGTTGTCACTGTTGTCACCGTTGTCACTGTTGTCACTGTTGTCACCGTTGTCACTGTTGTCACTTTTGTCACCATTGTCACATTTGTCACTGTTGTCACTGTTGTCACCATTGTCACTGTTGTCATTGGTGTCACGGTTGTCACCCATGTCATCGTTGTCACTTTTGTCGCAGTTGTCACTGTTGTCACCGTTGTCACTGTTGTCGCCATTGTCTTGGTTGTCACTGTTGTCACCGCTGTCACTGTTGTCACCGTTGTCACCGTAGTCATTGTTCTCACAGTTGTCATTGTTGTCACTTTTGTAACCGTTGTCACCGTTCTCACCGTTGTCACTGTTGTCAGTGTTGTCACTGTTGTGAATGTTGTCACTGTAGTCACTGTTGTCACTGTTGTCACCTATTGTCACTGATGTCACTGTTGTCACTGCTGTCACTGTTGTCATTGTTGTCACTGTTGTCACCGTTGTCACGGTTGTCACTGTTGTCACTGTTGTCACCGTTCTGACTGTTGTCACCGTTGTCACATTTGTCTCCGTTGTCACGGTTGTCACCGTTGTCACTGTTGTCACTGTTGTCACTGTTGTCACTGTTGTCATTTTGTCACCATTGTCACTGGTGTCACTGTTGTCACTGTTGTCACCGTTGTCACCGTTGTCATCGTTGTCACTGTTGTCACTGCTGTTACTGTTGTCACTGTTGTCACCGTTGTCACTGTTGTTGCTTTTGTCTCCGTTTTGACTGTTGTTGCTTTTGTCTCCATTGTCACCGTTGGCACCGTTGTCACTGTTGTCGCCGTTGTCACCATTGTCACTGTTATCACTGCGGTCATCATTTTTGCTGATGTCACCATTGTCACTGTTGTCGCTGTTGTCACTCTTGTCACCGTTGTCACTGTTGTCGCTGTTGTCTCCGTTTTGACTGTTGTTGCTTTTGTCTCCATAGGCACTGTTGTCGCCGTTGTCACCAATGTCACTGTTGTCACCGTTGTCATCATTTTTGCTGATGTCACCGTTGTCACTGTTGTCACCGTTGTCACTGTTGTCAGGGTCGTCCCCGTGGTCACTGTTGTCACCGTTGTCACCATTGTCACTGTTGTCACAGTTGTCACCGTTGTCACTGTTGTCACTGTTGTAACTGTTGTCACCGTTGTCACCGTTGTCACTGTTGTCACTTTTGTCAACGTTGTCACGACTGTCACTGTTGTCACTGTTGTCACCGTTGTCACTGTTGTCACTTTTGTCACCATTGTCACATTTGTCACTGTTGTCACCGTTGTCACTGTTCTCATTGTTGTCACTGTTCTCACAGTTATCATCGTTGTCACTGTTGCCACTTTTGTCACCATTGTCAGTGTTGTCACCGCTGTCACTGTTGTCACTGTTGTCACTGTTCTCACCGTTGTCACTGTTGTCAGTGTTGTCACTGTTGTCAATGTTGTCACTGTTGTTACTGTTGTCACTCTTGTCACCGTTGTCACTGTTGTCACCCATTGTCACCGTTGTCAGGGTCGTCCCCGTGGTCACTGTTGTCACCGTTGTCACTGTTGTCACCGTTGTCAGTGTTGTCACCGCTGTCACTGTTGTCACTGTTGTCACTGTTCTCACCGTTGTCACTGTTGTCAGTGTTGTCACTGTTGTCAATGTTGTTACCGCTGTCACTGTTGTCACTGTTGTCACTGTTCTCACCGTTGTCACTGTTGTCAGTGTTGTCACTGTTGTCATTGTTGTCACTGTTGTCACTGTTGTTAATGTTGTCACTCTTGTCACCGTTGTCACTGTTGTCACTTTTGTCACCATTGTCACATTTGTCACTGTTATCACTGTTGTCACCGTTGTCACTGTTGTCATTGGTGTCACGGTTGTCACCGATGTCATCGTTGTCACTTTTGTCGCTGTTGTCACTGTTGTCACCGTTGTCACTGTTGTCGCCATTGTCTTGGTTGTCACTGTTGTCACCGCTGTCACTGTTGTCACCGTTGTCACCGTAGTCATTGTTCTCACAGTTGTCATTGTTGTCATTTTTGTAACCGTTGTCACCGTTGTCACTGTTGTCACTGTTGTCAGTGATGTCACTTTTGTCACCATTGTCACTGGTGTCACTGTTGTCACTGTTGTCGCCATTGTCACTGTTGTCACAGTTGTCACGGTTGTCATCGTTGTCACTGTTGTCACTGTGGTCACTTTTGTCACTGTTGTCACTTTTGTCATCATTGTGACCCTTGTCACCGTTGTCACTGTTGTCACTACGGTCACTGTTCTTACTGTTGTTACTGGTGTCACTGTTGTCACCGTTGTCACTGTTCTTGCTTTAGTCTCCATTGTCACCGTTAACACCGTTGTCAGTGTTGTTGCCGTTGTGGCTGTTGTCACCGTTGTCATCATTTTTGCTGATGTCACCATTGTCACTGTTTTCGCTGTTGTCACTGTTGTCATTTTTTGTCACCGTTGTCACTCTTGTCACTGTTGTCACCGTTGTCACTGTTGTCACCGTTGTCACTGTTGTGAGTGTCGTCACTGTTGTCACTGTTGTCACTGTTGTCACTTTTGTCAACATTGTCACGACTGTCACTGTTGTCACCGTTGTCACTGTTGTCACTCTTGTCATCGTTGTGACCCTTGTCACCGTTGTCACTGTTGTCACTACGGTCACTGTTGTCACTGTTGTTACTGAAATCACTGTTGTCACCGTTGTCACTGTTGTTGCTTTTGTCTCCATTTTGACTGTTCTTGCTTTTGTCTCCATTGTCACCGTTAACACCGTTGTCACTGTTGTCGCCGTTGTCGCCGTTGTGGCTGTTGTCACCGTAGTCATCATTTTTGCTGATGTCACCATTGTCACTGTTTTCACTGTTGTCACTGTTGTCAGTTTTGTCACCGTTGTCACTCTTGTCACCGTTGACACCGTTGTCACAGTTGTCACTGTTGTCACTGTTGTCACCCATTGTCACTGTTGTCACTGTTGTCACTGTTGTCACCGTTGTCACTGTTGTCAGTGTTGTCACTGTTGTCACCGTTGTCACTGTTGTCAGTGTTGTCACTGTTGTGAATGTTGTCACTGTAGTCACTGTTGTCACTGTTGTCACCGTTGTCACTGTTGTCACCTATTGTCACTGTTGTCACTGTTGTCACCGCTGTCACTGTTGTCACTGTTTTCATCGTTGTCACTGTTGTCACCGTTGTCCCCGTTGTCACGGTTGTCACGGTTGTCACCGTTGTCACTGTTGTCACCGTTGTCACATTTGTCACCGTTGTCACGGTTGTCACCGTTGTCACTGTTGTCACTGTTGTCACCGTTGTCACTGTTGTCACTTTTGTCACCATTGTCACTGTTCTCATTGTTGTCACCGTTGTCACAGTTGTCATCGGTGTCACTGTTGTCACTTTTGTCACCGTTGTCAGTATTGTCACCGTTGTCACTGTTGTCACTGTTCTCACCGTTGTCACTGTTGTCACTGTTGTCAGGGTTGTCACTGTTGTCAATGTTGTCACTGTTGTCACCTTTGTTACTATTGTCACTGTTGTCACTCTTGTCACCGTTGTCAGTGTTGTCACCCATTGTCACTGTTGTCACTGTTGTCACTGTTGTCACTGTTGTCACCATTGTCACTGTTGTCACCGTTGTCACTGTTGTCAGGGTTGTCACCATTGTCACCGTTGTCACTGTTGTCAGTGTTGTCAGTGTTGTGAATGTTGTCACTGTAGTCACTGTTGTCACTGTTGTCACCTATTGTCACTGATGTCACTGTTGTCACTGCTGTCACTGTTGTCACAGTTTTCATCGTTGTCATTGTTGTCACCGTTGTCACGGTTGTCACTGTTGTCACTGTTGTCACTGTTGTCACCGTTGTCACTGTTGTCACCGTTGTCACATTTGTCACCGTTGTCACGGTTGTCACCGTTGTCACTGTTGTCACTGTTGTCACCGTTGTCACTGTTGTCAATTTTGTCACCATTGTCACTGGTGTCACTGTTGTCACTGTTGTCACCGTTGTCACCGTTGTCATCGTTGTCACTGTTGTCACTACGGTCACTCTTGTCAATTTTGTCACCATTGTCACTGGTGTCACTGTTGTCACTGTTGTTACTGTTGTCACTGTTTTCACCGTTGTCACTGTTGTTGCTTTTGTCTCTGTTTTGACTGTTGTTGCTTTTGTCTCCATTGTCACCGTTGGCACCGTTGTCACTGTTGTCGCCGTTGTCACCATTGTCGCTGTTATCACTGTTGTCATCATTTTTGCTGATGTCACCATTGTCACTGTTGTCGCTGTTGTCACTGTTTTCAGTTTTGTCGCTGTTGTCACTCTTGCCACCGTTGTCACCGTTGTCATCGTTGTCACTGTTGTCACCGTAGTCAGTGTTCTCACTGTTGTCTCCGTTGTCACTGTTTCAGAGTTGTCACCGTTGTCACAGTTGTCACTGTTGTCACCCTTGTCACTGTTGTCAGGGTCGTCCCCGTGGTCACTGTTGTCACCGTTGTCACTGTTGTCACCATTGTCACCGTTGTCACCGTTGTCACTGTTGTCACTGTTGTCACCGTTGTCACCGTTGTCACTGTTGTCACTGTTGTCACATTTGTCACAGTTGTCACTTTTGTCACCATTGTCACCGTAGTCATTGTTCTCACAGTTGTCATCGTTTTCACTTTTGTAACCATTGTCACCGTTATCACCATTATCACCGTTGTCACTGTTGTCACTGTTGTCACCGTTGTCACTGTTGTCACTTTTGTCAACATTGTCACGACTGTCACTGCTGTCACTGTTGTCACCGTTGTCACCGTTGTCACTGTTGTCAGTGTCGTCACTGTTGTCACCGTTGTCACTGTTGTTACTTTTGCCAACATTGTCACGACTGTCACTGTTGTCACCGTTGTCACCATTGTCACTGTTGTCACTGTTGTGACCGTTCTCACTGTTGTCACTCTTGTCATCGTTGTGGCCCTTGTCACCGTTGTCAATGTTGTCACTACGGTCACTGTTGTCAGTGTTGTTACTGTTGTCACTATTGTCACCGTTGTCACTGTTGTCGCTGTTGTCTCCGTTTTGACTGTTGTTTCTTTTGTCTCCGTTGTCACTGTTGTCACTTTTGTCACCATTGTCACATTTGTCACTGTTGTCACTGTTGTCAGGGTCGTCCCCGTGGTCACTGTTGTCACCGTTGTCACTGTTGTCACCGTTGTCACTGTTGTCACTTTTGTCACCATTGTCACATTTGTCACTGTTGTCACTGTTGTCATTGTTGTCACGGTTGTCACCGTTGTGATTGTTGTCACTGTTGTCACTGTTGTCACTGTTGTCTCTCTTGTCGCCATTGTCTTGGGTGTCACTGTTGTCACCGCTGTCACTGTTGCCACCGTAGTCATTGTTCTCACAGTTGTCATCGTTTTCACTTTTGTAACCATTGTCACCGTTATCACCATTATCACCGTTGTCACTGTTGTCACTGTTGTCACTGTTGTCACTGTTGTCACCGTTGTCACTGTTGTCACTTCTGTCAACATTGTCACGACTGTCACTGCTGTCACTGTTGTCACCGTTGTCACCGTTGTCACTGTTGTCAGTGTTGTCACTGTTTTCACCGTTGTCACTGTTGTTACTTTTGCCAACATTGTCACGACTGTCACTGTTGTCACCGTGGTCACCATTGTCACTGTTGTCACTGTTGTCACCGTTCTCACTGTTGTCACTCTTGTCATCGTTGTGGCCCTTGTCACCGTTGTCAATGTTGTCACTACGGTCACTGTTGTCACTGTTGTTACTGTTGTCACTATTGTCACCGTTGTCACTGTTGTCGCTGTTGTCTCCGTGTTGACTGTTGTTTCTTTTGTCTCCATTGTCACCGTTGGCACCGTTGTCACTGTTGTCGCCGTTGTCACCATTGTCACTGTTGTCACCATTGTGACTGTTGTCACCGTTGTCATCATTATTGCTGATGTCACCATTGTCACTGTTGTCACCGTTGTCACTGTTGTCACTGTTGTCAGGGTCGTCCCCGT